>JASFDH010001664.1:0-13737 GCA_036937195.1 Nidularia pulvinata
TAGCGCTGCCCGTCACGCGTGACCCTCTCTAGACGGAATGAATCGGAGTCTGCCAGGGCCCAGCCAATCGCCGCACATTCATTTCTTTCTCACGTGGCCTGTTTGGCGGGGGGGCCAGTGTCAAATATGGCCCCAGCTTTTCGCCAAACACGACCGGTACCCCTGACATAGCCAAGTTCCTCTGACAACGTTGACTTTGACTCTCACAATTGCACTGTGGCCACGTCTTCACTCTAACGCGAAGATTATTGTGGACGTATAATTATGCATAGATACCGGTACAGATGCGCCTCTCACTTCCAGCAGTTGTCCAACTCCTAGAGACAGTGGGCGCGCGCACTCGTTGCTTCCTTCGCCTCCTTGTATTCGACCATTGTCCACATCGGTAAGGTCTTGTAATATAAGAGCTGACCGCCTGCCTCTATTTCATGTCATATAAACCACCCACAGCCCAATTCCATACACGAAGTAACGCAAAAACTCTTCACGAACAACAATACGGCACCCTAGCATTCTTCACGAGCAATCCGCCCATCCCAAACACGACCTTCACGCACGATAAAGTACGTCACGTACAGTTCAAGCATGATGGTGATTACTCTTCAACTATGCTGCCAACAAAGCGGTATACTCATCACTCTTGTGGACTAGTCTCCTGAGGAATTACGAGTGGCTTTATCAGAACCTCTAACGGATCAAGAGCGTATCCGTCTTTATTCTCTTTATGTGATTTTCTGTTCGTATATAATCGTCGGTGCCTTCTATGGCATGAAGCGCATTGCATCTATAGAAGTACCTTGGCAGTCCGTGAAGGATACGCTAGCTTTGCATATTCGGCATCAACGACAGCTTATCGGTTCACGCATCGAAGGCTTCGGCTCTTTCGTAAGTGGGCGTACCATCTCACAATCGCCCCTCCATTCCTTCGAGTTTGAGCCCACCGGGTCTTCCAATGTACGTATTCATTCTGATAGCGCTCTTTTTCATCTGCTTATTCAAGCTGGCTCTCGCGTTATTAGCAACTAGTCATTTCGGAGGATGATACGGATGTCGGACTCTATCGCACTTCGGAAGTTAGCCGTGACCAGTTAGAACCTGAGCAGCAGAACCTGGCCACTCAATCTGATGCTGCTAGCCAAAGCATGTCGATTCAACCCGACCCATATGGATTGCTGTTTAGCGTCCCCGGGCAGAGTGCAGAGGAACGATCCAATGAACCTACCGTGCCAACTCCACCTGCAATGTCTTTGAACCCATTTGGATCGGTTGACATCCAGGCTCCTGCCGAGCTGAACCGCATTGCTCGATCCCCCGTCACTGCTCAACGCACGCCGACTCCCAATGTGCTTGGACTCGATAACACTCTTACTGCTGACGACCTGGACCGATACACGGTGTCTATGCATTACACGCCGCAATCGAACTCCCTCGGATTGTGTGATCTCCACACTCCTATCGAATATCCAAATGATATGTACCCCACACATGGTCACGCCACGCCAAGTTCGAACACTTTCGGTTTTGGGCACGATATCACTGGAGCATCTCTGGTGCAGGATCGATTCAGTCTTACTCAGAGCGTTCGGTATGACATGAGTCAAGACTTACCTCCTGTGACACCTGATGTGTTGTCTCCCGATTCTCAGAGCACCTTGGAATTAGAATCTCCCGATGAAACGCCCAGTGGTCTGGCTATGCCGGGATTCCAGTGAATGCCGAGCTGGATGTTAGATTTCTCCCCTGATACCCTAAATCTAGTAGACACTGCTCGAGTTCCTCCAGAAAGACAGTGATATATACCATTTTCCCTTGATCCATCTCCCCCCTCTCTCTCCTGTATAGAACTGTAGTTATGCCTGTTTACCATACGTACGACTCTGAATTTATTTGATGAACCTAATGACAAGTTTATTGTCTTTGTTACAGGCTAGAGCAGATTATGTTATGCGTCCTTGACGATAATATTCTAGATATATTATTTCAAGAAGAAAGGTGTACGGCTCCATGGTTGAACCGCGACTGAACGTCACGTACTGGAAGCCAGAATCATAATCCTAGACTATCAACGCCGAACAGGGCCTACCAAGACTTAACTAATGTACTTTCAATTTATTTAAAAAATTGATGAATTTATTCCTATCGCTACATATAACTTGATTCAAAACTCCTATCATGGAGTGCCACTCTCCTCCAAGAACTAAGAGGCCGGTGAGAGCAAACAATAAAGGGGGATGGATTGTGGACTTGGGTCCACTCGAATAAGGAACATAGACAAGATAGATACAGTCCATATACAGCTCATCAGAATATTCCCGCACACTGCCACTTTCTGACCACAAGCACGAAGCTCGTACAACCACAACTCTTGACACTTAACTCAGGTCGCATCGCAGTAACCACACTCAGGAAGCGTCAAACGTAAGACACAAAAGAACTTTTACTTCTATTTTTAGCTGCACCTTTGTATGCAAATATTTAATGTCATGTCTTCTGCCAAATATGTGCAAGCTCAGCAACTTAACTCGCGATGCCGACTCCCGCCTCTTATGCCCTACTGTCCTCATATCCTCAACGTCAAATGCAGTGCCACTGGATTTGTCTGGCAAATTATTTGATACCGCTATCCATTATTTTCTCTACTACGCAGAACAACCATACAGCGATTAATATGGCTTAATGGGTTAAAGAATATATATAGGGGAAATAGGTATTATTGTTCAAGTTGTCGCCGACCTCAAGAAATTTCCAGCAGCGCTCTACGCGACGGTAGACGTGTTATTTTTGTCTACATATTGAAATTTCATGGTCATAGGCCGTATTTATATGGTGTCGTATAATATAGAGGAACCTAACCCCACGGTCAAAGCCTCAATAACTATGGTAAATCCCAATAGGTTACTCTTGACTTGGCTGTTTACTCGATTTGCTTCATTCTTAGACCTTCAATACTTTTCCTATGCCTTAGGGAGTGTTTCAAATCTACCATTTGAGTAACTGGTGGATCTCAAGTTATATAACTGCATATTGTCGCCCATGTCCTTTTTTATCCTCGAACGGGGATGGAATCTCACAAGAGTGGAAGTATATTTGCTGGATGATGTTTATTCCATAGTTAAAGTTGTTCAAAAAAGTTCAACGAAGCCATTTGATGATGTTAACGGTCATATCTTTGGGATCATCTGTTCCAGATGATGCCCTGGGAGGACTTTCTGGCACCGAACAAGATCACATTGTCTTATCTTTTTACTTCCCCAGTATTAAGTGAATTTCAAAATATTCCATTGGATGCCAATAGGTCGTGATGTCTCAATATCAAGCGGAAACTCACGTACAGGTCCAGAATCTGTTCGTTACATGTGCTCTTACATAACAACACGTAGGGAGAGAATTCCATTACCATGGGCCTACAATACTAGTATAATCAAAATAAAAAGAAGTATAGTGCCGTCATAAATGATCTATCTTCCCCCGTCTTTTTTCCAACTTGTTTTATATCCTGCTATTGTTTGAGTGGCACGCAATTTAAGAAAAGGGGTTTTAGTTTTGCGGTCGTCCCTAACCTGTCATATACCTTCGTCTGGTAATAAGCTTGCCTCGTGTGGATGAGCATTGAGATGGAATCGGAAGATGCTTCACATTCTCAAAACAGATATTTTCTAACAGCGGCAATAAGCACTCAATTTTGTTGCCACGGTTATTACAAGTAAGGGCGGTGACAAAAGTATCGGTAACCGTCGGTTCGATTGTGAGATCATAGATGGTTCCCATGGATGGTCGCATCAGGAATTTCAGCATAAAATCTTCTGAAAGACGGCCCTGAAGTGACAGTCGAAGTCGATCGCAGGAAGAGCGTTTTAAGAGATCGCTAAATGAGTTGTCTAGGCTAACTACCGCGATTGCCTTATAATGAAGACGGGCAGATTCTATAGCAGGCAAGGTGAGGTGATCGAGAAGTTGCCCTGGAGAGGAATATGCCGCAAATTCCAAGTGGCGTAGGCGAGGAAGAGTCGGGGACACGACAGCGGGTTGAGGTGTCGAAGAATAATAGAAGGTATCTGAGGTGGTAGAGGCCCCTCAGGAAGACAAATATAAAGTTTTTCGACATTATGGCATGATTGAAGCACATTAAGCATCCAGTCGATAGGATTTTCATCCAATGTAATATCTATAAGCTGTGACCAAGGTGCGTGATCTGGAGATCGAGTAAAAGCGTATATATTCTGCCAATCGGCTCGACGAAGAGCGCGGGATGAGTGCAATTTCCTCCACAAGTTGTCCATGTCCGCAAATTCCCAGCCGTAGAGAAGTAGTGAGGCGGATTCCAGTTTTTCAAATGAACATCGGATGTTCATGAGATCTGACTGTGATTTATCGTACAGTAAAAAGTCGATCGCCTTTCAATTATGACAATGTTCAATATAGACAGATAAAATGGCATTCGCGACCTGCCGTGCGAGTTTGGTGGTTGAACTGCCTGCCCATAGGTAGAGTGAAAGTGGCGATGATCCTGCCCTTTCTAGCCAAAGCCGCGCCAGGGGTAGATAGTCCTCCTCAGGGTTCTTAACAGCGATCGACGACCAAAGAGTTGGCATTGAAATTGAGACATCCCTCCAATGCCCACAAACATGACCCAGAATGAATGGGCTGCTTTGGACGTAAGGAAATGCGGAAATAAACCCTTTAGGGTCTCTTATCAGAGTATGACCATCGTCACTGGTGACATAATAAGTGAAGATTTCCCCTAACATCTCAACCGGAACACGGTTCACAGGAGGAGTGTATTTCTGGGATCCCTGGACTGCCTGAACCGTGGTAGCAACGGACGAAGTAGACGGAGAGGCAGATGACTAGATTGGTGTTTATCTCCTAGGGTAAGTGAAAAGCAAAAGGTTGTCATATGTTGCTTTTTTAACATACCGCTGGAGTTGGGTAAAATATCCATTTACGCAAGACAGTTTTCAATGTGATATTGATCAACCTGTTACGATTGCTTGAATAATTGAATTCGATAACAAAGAACTGGAGACAGACGGTGATGGTCTTTACGAGTCGCGATGATGTCTCTTTGCAAGCGAAAATGTGGGTGTGAAGTCCTCCCAGAGATAAGTACAATGGATTTGCCAGATTGCTCCTCGATATGTGGGAAAAGGTGATACGATCGCTGCATGCTTGTACAACATGTTTCTTGTCCTCAATCCTCGGTGTCTCACCTCCCACTCAAATAAAAGTCTTCTCCGATTTTCCCCGATTCCAAGCGCTCCGAGCCAGATTCACTGCTGCTGGTCTAGAAGCTGATAAGTATCCGTCTGGCCGGCTATTCCGAATTCATTGACTGTATCCGTCATTCTGTCATGCGGAATAGCCTGCATTCGGTATTATATAATATTTTATCATTCGGAATAGTATTCGTCATTCCATCATTCGGAAATGGTCTCTGATCTCCCGTAGAATCGGTGGAAGCTAGCGGTCTCACATCATCGATGAGTCCGAGTCGACGCTCCGAACTTCCGAAGGGTACACGGCGTATTTCGTGTCCTCAAATCATACCTGCGTTCGACAGCAACGTTTCAACGATCGTTCATAATTGATACCATTTAGCTAAAAACTGGCCATGTTACCTCCACTTTGGGATTGCGCACCCATCTGCCATCCCTTAATAGCTATCCTCGTAGCGAATTCGTAGAGTACCCACTATGAAAATACAGCCGCTAGAAGCACCATTGCTAGTGCCATCATACACGTTGATGCGGTACCCCCCGGGCAGGGACACGTTGAAGCGCCAGGGGGGGTGCGGGTACGCGCCGAGTCTGAGGTCCAGAATACGCCAGATGACGCCTTTTGTGTGGATATTGTTGGAGGACAGGTCAATGCTATTGGAATTTGACACAATAAAACGAAGCAGGGCAGTCAACGATCCGGCCTAGTTGCACGCGTGGTTGTTGCATACCGTGATGATGTCTATGAAGTCTTGATACACGCCCAGCTGGTCCAGGACCTGTGTCTTAATGGCACCGAGATAGGCGAGCGCGTCTGTGAGCCCAATTGTGCGTTTGGGCTCTGATTCTTTTGAGCGTTGCAGAGCCAAAATTTCAGTAGCAGAGATTGTGCGCGGTTCGAGCGAAATGAGCACCGCCCTTGGGATCATGATAAACAATGGGTAGGAAGGTGTCATTGAGCCGCTGGATGAGGTCAGGGTGCCTCTAGGGTAGACTGAAAACACGCATAATAAGGTCGAACTTGTCGATTCTGTGTGGATACAAGGTATTCCAATCAGCAATTGAAAAGTGGCTCCGAAAGGGAAAGGAGAAGCTGTTGGAAAGGACGTGTAATCGATGACAACTTTCAACAAACTTTTGTACATATTTGGTTTGTCTGCGAGGCGTCCCTTGACGGCGAACATATAGGCAGTCTCGTCTTCCTGGGGCTGGGATTCAACAGATGGACTCAGAGGCGAGTGTTCGCTAGACATGGTGGATGTTTGAAGACGAAAGGAGATTTCATCGCGTCGTGAAACCAGAATTATAAATTATACTTGTAACTGGGCAGCAGATGAGTGTACAAAGCGCGCGTTATATGCTTGGGTGGAGCCATTGTCGAAAAAGGACCTCGCTGCGGTGAGGCGCTTAAGTGGGACTGAAATGAGGCCAGTCAAAGGCTGATTGGAAGCGAGAGCAAAGGAGATCGGTTGTAGCTGGGCAAGGGATGGCAATAAAAAGCACGCGTAGGCCGTATTCACTGAGCATGGTTGCGAGGAAGTAGCAGGGGCTGAAATGAGGCCAACTGGAAGCGAATATCAAGGAGGACGGCCCGGGCGCGTCGACCAATCAGTAGCGCGGAAAATCAGATTAGATGTAAACAACACCAAATTGATGATGTGCTTCCTACGAAAGGGTTGGTCTATTGCGCTGTGATTATTCGCAATGTCGGCCGTCTATTCTTCGCTCGTCCACCTTCGTAAGTTTTTTTCCTGTTCTACTTCTCCATACCATTCTCATCTCATTCCAGGAGACCATGGCCCTCAACGCCGTCGCGCGCATCGCGTACCTCGCCTCCGACGTCGTCGTCGACTCCCACCCGGCGCTGCCCTCCACCTCGCCCTTCACAGCTACCTATTCGATCCTCGCTAAAAGCACCTCTCATCGGCCGACGCTGATCCCCGCACCCTTTGGCGCAGATCCTGGCGCGACCCTCCTCCGCACCCCCGCCAATCTCGCCGCCTTCACTGCCTCCTCCCACTCCCAGGTCCTCACCCGCCTCGTCCTCCACCTTGCGGAACTCTCCTCCCGCCCAGTAGTCCTTCATCTTGCCGTGAAGCATGATCTCACAGAAGCCCTGCACCTTCGTGCAGCCGTCCCGTACTTCCTGGTCTCTACCACCGCCCAGCAGGCCCACGATCATGCCCTTCTCGCATCGCGGCTTGCAAGGGTAGAACAGAAAGCCGTCGTGCACGCCTTCTACACGGGTCCGGACGGGGACACAGACCCCGTGGAAGAAATCGCGGAAGACCAGGTCCTTCCTTTCCTGCTCGCCGCAAAACGCCCTGCATCCCCTTCGGCAAACGGGCATGCCCTTACTAATAGCGCAACCAATGGGCATGCGAATGGGACGTCTACCGGGCCAACTATCCCGGACGACCGGGCCCTTCTCGACCTCTTCAAGGCCTACGAGGCTGCGGCGCTCGACACGCTATCCCTGATCCGCCGGCCACTCCGGCCCCTCGCCACCACCGGCCCTGCAGACCCGCACACCGTGCTCCTCCTCTTGGGCCAACACCCCGCCCCCCCTACCGTAGACGGCGTCTCCTTCGTCTCCGTCTCCCTCCTCAGCCCTCTCCCTACCTCCCGCCTCCTGGCCGCGATTCCTCCCTCCGTTGCGCGCGTGATCGTTCTCGAACAGGTGCACAGCTGGACCACCAAATGGACTCCGCTCTACCTCGATGCCGTCAGCGCCCTCCAGAACCGTGATACCGACCCACGCCCTGCGGTGCACAGCTGCACCCTCGGCGTCCTCCCTAGCCTTGCCCCCGCCGACATCCTCAAGCTCCTCCAGCAAGCCGCCGCCGTCCCGTCCCCCTCCACACGCCTCACCCTCGGCCCCACCCCCGCATCCGAGGTCCCCATCGTGTCTAAACTGCCACATGTGCCCAAGCACGAGGCGGCGTATACCAAAATCCTCGCCCACCTCTTTAACGAGCGCCTGGAGGTCGCCAACTCCCCCGCCCTCGTCGCGTCCCAGGGCGATATCGCCACCACCCCCGAGTTCGCCCTGGGCCGCGTGCGCGCGCAGCTCGAGCAGCGCAGGGAGCTCGTTGTCGCTGTGGAGGAGCTCCTGCGCGAGCCGACCCTCGATGCAGGGTTGCACACCCTGCTCAGCAAGTGGGCTGTATCGAAGGACGATCCCACCAAGAGCCGTGCCCTCGGAAAAGAAATCATCGCGTCGCTCGAAGCTACGCCCCTCCCCTACTCCGCCGCCTCTAAGATCCTCATCCTGCGCTCGCACTTCCCCGCGCTCTCCCGCTGGATCATCGGCTCCGATGCATGGTCCTATGACCTTGGCTCATCAGGGCTGCACCACGCCATCGCGTCCAAGCTTGACATCAACATCCTCATCCTCGACACTCTGCCGTATTCCGCGCGCAACGCCGCGGATCGCAGCCGGCGCAAGCAGGACGTGGGGCTGTACGCAATGAACCACGGGGATGTGTTCGTCGCGAGCGTGGCGGTGTTCTCGTCGTATGGGCAGGTCCTGCAGGCCCTCGCGGAGGCGGACGCGTTTCCCGGGCCTAGCGTGGTCCTTGCATACCTGCCATACCCCACGGAGGACGCCCCCGCGCTCGAGGTCCTCAAGGAGACGAAGCTCGCGGTGGACACTGGGTACTGGCCACTGTACAGGTGGAACCCTGCGAAAGAGAAAACCGGCCAGGAGCCGTTCTCCCTCGACTCGGACGCGATCAAGCAGGAGCTGAAGACGTTCCTGGATAGGCAGAACCACCTCTCGCAGCTCGTAAGATCCACCCCGGCGCTCGCGGTGGAGCTGGTGAGCAGCTTGGGGGAGAATGTGAAGGAGGCGAGGAAGAAGCGCGCGCAGCAGGCGTATTCGGATTTGTTGAATGCGCTTGATGCACCCCCGCTGCTGGTGCTGTATGCTTCTGATGGCGGCGCGGCGGAGAAGAAGGCGAAGCGGCTTGCAAACCGCGCCAAGGCACGCGGGCTTGCCGTCACTGTCGGCACGCTCGACTCCGTGCCCCTTACCAGTCTCGCCGAGGAAGAACACGTCGCCCTTATCACCTCCACCGCTGGGCAAGGCGAGCCGCCCCAAAACGGGCGCACCTTCTTCAAGGCCCTCAACGCCGCGGCCCTCGCTGGGGAGCAGCTCCTCCCGAAGCTGCGCTACTCGGTCTTCGCGATGGGTGATAGCCACTACTGGCCACGCGCGGAAGACGCACACTACTACAACAAGCCCGGGAAGGATCTTGATGCGCGGCTGGAGAAGCTGGGTGGGGAGCGCATTGCGCCCCTGGGGCTTGGCGACGACCAAGATGCGGATGGGTCGGAGACGGGGTACAAGCCATGGGAGGCGCAGCTGTGGAAGGCGCTGGGCGTGGACAGTGTTGAGGTGACGGAGGCCGAGCCGGAGCCGATCACGAACGAGCATATTAAGGCTGCGTCGGGGTACCTCCGGGGCACGATCGCTGAGGGGCTGCTCGACACCACCACGGGTGCCCTCGCGCCGTCTGACGGGCAGCTCACGAAGTTCCATGGGATCTATCAGCAGGACGATAGAGATATCCGGGACGAGCGCGAGGCGCAGGGCGTGGAGCCCGCATACAGCTTCATGATTCGCGTGCGCATGCCTGGTGGTGTGTGTCTCCCCGAGCAGTGGCTCGCGATGGACCAGATCGCCGACGAGCACGGCTCGGGGACGTTCAAGATCACGACGCGACAGACGTTCCAGTTCCATGGGGTCATCAAGCGGCATTTGAAGCCTGCGATCCAGGACATTAATCGCGTGCTGCTGGATACACTCGCTGCGTGTGGTGATGTTAACAGGTGTGCGGCTTTTTTGTCGATGAAGTATAATAGCGTGACTAATGTATGCGGTTTAGGAACGTCATTTGCTCATCGATACCTACGATGTCTAAGCTCCATGAGCAGGTATTCCAGTTCTCGAAAACGGCCAGCGAGCATCTCATCCCGCGGACGACCGCGTACCACGAGATTTGGCTCGACAAGAAGCTCGTTGCGGGGGAGGCACTGAAGGACTTTGAGCCTCTCTATGGCGAATTCTACCTACCTCGTAAGGTACGTCCACCCCCCCATTTCTTTCTCTCTTTGCGTATCTAACATACATTACGCACAGTTTAAGATAGCCGTTGCTGTCCCGCCCACGAACGACGTTGACGTGTTCGCCAACGACCTTGGATTCATTGCCATCGTGGGAAATGATGGTCAGCTCCAGGGCTTCAATGTTTGCATTGGTGGTGGCATGGGTGTCACGCACGGGAACAAGAAGACGTACCCGCGCACTGGAAGCATCATTGGCTTCTGCACGCCCGAGCAGGGCAAGTATGTCGCGGAGAAGGTCATGTTGGTGCAGAGAGACCATGGTAACCGGGCTGAGTGCGTTCCATCCCCTTTCTCCCTGTCGAAAACCATTTTCTTAACCTTCTCCCGTAGCCGTAAGAACGCCCGCCTCAAGTACACCGTTGACCGCCTCGGGCTCGACGTGTACAAAGCCGAAGTCGAGAAGCTCCTCGGGTACGCGCTTGCCCCCGCCCGGCCGTACACCTTCGACCGCAACATCGACGACTTCGGGTGGCACACCGGTGAAGACGGCAGGCACCACTTTACTGCCTTCATCGAGAACGGGCGCATCCAGGACGAGCCTGGTCGCGAGTTCAAGGCTGGGCTGCGGGAGATCGCGAAGGTGCACAAGGGCACCTTCAGGCTGACGGCGAACCAGCATTTGCTGGTGTCGGATGTCGCGAATGAGGACTTGCCGGTGATCAAGAGTCTGCTGGCGAAGTACAAGTTGGATAACCTAGCGTTTAGCGGGCTGAGGTTGTCGTCATCGGCGTGTGTTGCATTCCCGACATGTGGATTGGCGATGGCCGAGTCGGAACGGGTGCGTATTTGTTTTTAAGATTTTTTGGATGATTGTTAATCTTATTTCTATGCAGTATCTCCCGATCCTCATCGACAAAGTCGAGAAGATCTGCGAGGAGAACGGGTTGAGGAACGATTCTATCGTCATGCGTATGACTGGATGCCCAAACGGATGCGCACGACCTTACGTTGCTGGTTTGTCGCCTTTCCACGGCCTCTTTGTTCAATAACCGATTTACCTCCTGTTTACAGAGGTGGCGTTTGTTGGAAAAGCACCAGGGACATATTCTATGCTCCTTGGAGGCGGCTACTACGGTCAGCGCCTGAATAAAATCTACCGAGGTACTTCATTTATTCTACGTTCCCTCTACAAATACTTATTTCTTCTCTCTTCTCAGAATCAGTATCGGAGCCCGAGATTCTCGCTATTCTGACACCGATGATCAAGAGATACGCCCTGGAGAGGCTCGAGGGCGAGTGCTTCGGTGACTTCACTATTCGTGCTGGATACATCGCACCCACTACTGAAGGCAAGGCATGGTACGACCGCATGGGTGGTGAGGGACAACATCGCGAAGTGGCTGCTGCTGCTTGAACTTGCGGGTAGGTGTGGAATATGTATTGGACTACAAGAGAATTATGGAGGATTTACGACCACGCATGATAAATCACATACGTATGCCCCCTCTCACTTGAAAGTGTAAATAAAATGATAATGTGCATAAGCTAGGTGCAATCTTCTACATCATCTACAATAATTATCTTTTTGTGCGACCCAGTTCTGCAGTTGGGATTCTTGCGTGAGACGATTGGCCAGATCTTAAGCTTAAGCTTGAATTTGAACGCTTCACTATTTTAGTGTGTCTTAGTTGCTGAATAATAATATGAATCACGGACTTTATGACCGAGTCATGGAGTCACTTTTACTACCTTATAGTGCTTAAGGTCTCACTTGGTGTCACCATCTGCACTTCCATCATGACCTCTTCAGCGCTTATCCAAGGTCGTTTCCCCGTCATTATGCCCCATCAAAAGGTGTTAAATGAATCCCCTCTTTCAGATGACTTGAATGGAGAAGACCTCCGAGGAGTCGAGCAATATGTCGATGTCGATTTAGAGGTACTTCAGTTTCATACTTGAACCGACAGAAAAGTTCATGAGAACCCTAGAGCCAATTGGTATTTCCGAAGCACCTCGTTCAGGGGCCTCCAATATTCAGTGGATTCAGAGTCTCCCTCCGAAGCACCCGCAAACGCGATGCGTTTGCTTTGTGTCTTTGTCTTTGTACCCTCACCATCCTCGGCACGACTTCGGATTCACGCTGTTCGATGGGCCTTCGATGCATTTTCCTTCTTAGCCCTGAGTTGTGGGCATATCTTTTTGGTTTTGTCTTCCTCACGGCCTTTTCCCAAGTGTTCTCGCATTTTTATAAGCACGAGCTACCTAATGCAGTGTTGCAACACATGGAGATTATTTTAGCAATACATTTCGGTAAGTTTGACTCACTGCTCCTCCGGAGTCTTGCTCGCATGTCTCTGACTGACTGGTTGTTGCCTGGACATTTAGTTATGTCCGGCAATTTGTTGTCCTTGGACGATGCTGAGTTCTCCAGACGCATGAGAGCCGATCCAATGCTCTTCATCAAATTTTTTGGAGGAGTCATCCTTGCCAGTTACGCTATCCATGTATGTTGGATTCAAGCTTGATAATGAAGTGGGCTAATTCATTTACCAGTGCATAATCAAGAAAGCATTAGTTTTATTATGCTAGGACGGTATTAAGATGCTTGTCCTCTTGCTCAGTCTTGTCTTTTTTGCTTTGGTTGGGGTGAATATTTTGTTATGCATGCTCCACATGGCACTTGAAAGGAGCATTCCAAATCATAGGTGTGGATGTGGGAAAGGAATATATAGGGCTCAGTTTGATGATGTGCAGGAAGTCTTGGATTGTCTAGGTTATGTTTGGGAGTTTAGGGACCTAGATAGTGTGTAGTATTTGAGCATAGCCTATCCAGCCATGGGTTGCTCACCGAATTGAGATGTATAGCTGTAAGAAACTAGATACGAGATCTAGGTGTACAGAAATGTTGTAAATACATGAAGTCAATCATAAGTAACGAAGCTTACCTCAGTCTTTAGAAGCCAAAAGGCTGAGGTTACGAAGACCAGAAAAAGTAACGTCTAACTGAAAGTCTCCGTAGTAAACTGCAAGGAGTTATAAGACGAAGTAACTACAATAGAATAAGTAATGAGAACATATGGATTTGTGCTTCAGGCAGTGTAGCACAAATACCTAGTGTTGGAAATACGAGCTTGATGCCTGTCCCACTGGAAGTCTGGCTGACGTCGGACCGTTGCAGATCGTATTAGTATGTGGACGGACACTGGTTTCCGTATTATTATTCCGTATTCTGTGCATAACAGCTATGTATTTTACATATAGCTTGAGTATTTTACTTGTAGTACTTTACTTGTTTGTCACCTAAATAGCGGTTTCAGCCATATTATCGGTGTTATTTCAACACCTAGAACTACAAAGAAAGTTAAGTCGAGATCGAATAGCCATAAGTAATATATACTGAAATAGAGCAATATATAATACGAAGGAATGAACGATACTTAATACATAGTGC
>JASFDH010001665.1:0-13734 GCA_036937195.1 Nidularia pulvinata
GATTTTCCATATTTATCCATCTTTTTTCTGAATTTTCTATATTTTTCCATATATTTTTCTATATTTTCCATGATTTTCTATGATTTTCCATATTTATCCTGACTTTCTTAATTTTTTTTGATTTTCCATATTTTTTT
The DNA here is from genome assembly GCA_036937195.1 of Nidularia pulvinata. Classification (NCBI taxonomy): domain Eukaryota; kingdom Fungi; phylum Basidiomycota; class Agaricomycetes; order Agaricales; family Nidulariaceae; genus Nidularia; species Nidularia pulvinata. The sequence goes on from JASFDH010001665.1 coordinate 138, forward strand.
CTGATTTTTCGAGATATATAGCCCCGTGAACCGGATGCGCCGCAAGACATCTAATGCAATGTCTCGCCATTGCGTATTGACTTGGAGAAATGACACCGTGGTAGCGACGTCGATTGTGTTCCGCATGGAGATGAGATCTTTCTCCCTAAGTCGGGGTCCTCCTACTTCATGCTTTTTGAGGAGCCTCCAATTTCCCACATGTTCAGGATCATAGCAGGGGATGTGAAATGGGCGGTGGTCGGAAAGCGCGTCTACAACGATTTGGAATAGAAGCTCATTGGGAAAACGGCGTTCCTCGAGCGCTTGGATTTCTATGAAAAGTGAACTTCATCCTTCATTGATTGACAAATGGAACACCGACATACCACTAACATTTGCGACCTCCGAGTTTTTGTGCGTAGCCGACATGAGAATCAGAGTGCGATTAATAAATAAAGAGAGGTGAGAGTCAAGATGTTTCAGAATTGTGATTCAGATGCAACGGACTGAGCCCCGGCAATTCCACGTGTCTGATCTTGAGAATCCACGATTAAAGATTAAAATTATTTAATCTGAGACACATTCGAAAGCGGACGGGTGCTCCACGAGGTTACGTGCAGTATGCTTTTTTTTTTCCGACGCCAAACTAACCTATTAAATTTTTTGGGGGAGTTCACGGGGTGAAATATGCGGACGAAGATGGCGTTGATGAAGATGAAGGAGTGCACTATAGAGTCCGAGATCTGTGTACCGGGGAAGGATCTCGTTCAGAACTACTTGGCAGTTCACGACCCGCGAGCCCCGAGGTAAAATCAAATCTAAGCTTTGTAGGATTGGCGTCGTGGTGTGATTATTTGACACAAGGTTTAATGGCGATCCGGTGTGGATCATGTCCGTCTGTCAAATATACTTTGCAGTCTTGGATATTCGAGAAGCACTGACATGGACAGAGTCGCCCTGGGGTTTTTCATAGAGTTGCAGAGTCGGTATACCGTATAGTTTCTATGAGATAGAGTTCCATAAGATTCTCGTGAGTTCTGTGGATACTGCCCGATAGACGAAGAAGAGAGTTTTAATTCATTTAGAGCAATGAGGCGCCAGTAGTTGTTTATTTCCAACTTTTAAGTCAATAGGATAGCCAAGTGCCAAGACGTACTTCAGGCTAGGACGGAGCTCGAAGAGTCAAGGAGACGAAAGTCCAGGAGTTTCCAAGTGGCTCTTAGAGAAGTATGTTCGTGGTGGATTTTGTCATATGAGCACTCTAATTCGAGGGAGAAATATCTTGTCGGTTAAGCACTGAACAGCGGATTCAGCGCGATGCAGGTATGTATTAATTAATAGCGGTCCGGGTGGATCATATGCGTCAGGCATGCTTTGCGGATTTTAGTATTTGGATTTAGATGTCCTCGTGGGTGAGGGAGACGGCTCGAGAGGGATCACGCCCAGGTTTCAGCGTTCAGTACCAAGTCCAGGGAAGTAGATAGACGTCCTGACGGGTGGAAATGGTCAGGTAGGTGGGCATCCATCCTGGAAGATTACGCAGGCGGGAAGATGATGCTCGTCCCCATAGATCATCATACATGCAAGAAGACATCCATTCCAATGGATAATAATACAAGCGGTAAGACGATGGTCATCCCGCAGGATCGATCATACAGGCAGGATGATGATGCTCGTCTTACCTATGGATCGTGCAGCTAGGAAGGTGCCCTTCCCGAAGGATCATGCGGGTAGGAAGGCGTTTATCCCGAAGGATCGATCATACAGACATGGAAGTTGCGCATCCTGACGGGTTATCAATCGTGCACATGGCCCAGTCGCCCTCCAAGGCGAGATATCATTATTCCGTCTACATCGATAATTGGTTGACGGCGCGTTAATATCAAGGATCGTGCGGGTGACTGGGAGGCGTTGAGCATTGGGCAGCAGACGGCCGTGGAGATCTACTCTAGGATGGATTGCGTATATGTCGTGCTTCGGCTCAACGCCTCGGATAAGACCAGCGAGGAGAGGAAGAGCAGATCATCACACTGATACGGGATCGTTGCTTTTCTTCGCCATTGTCGTGTTGTGCAATGGCGCTTCGAAGCTACTGCATTTGCCCTCGATCCTAGCTCGATGTCAATGCCAGTCAGCCCTTCCAATGGTTGTAGGTCCGAGTCGCAGGATGCAGGACGCAGCATCCTATCCCTAGTATCGAAGTATACCCATATGCAGATAGCGTGGCCCGCTTGAAAGCCGCGACGTCTACGTCAGAGCGCTCAGCGGAATGGCACTTCTAGACCTGGGCATCTTCGATGGCAACAGCGTCAAGCACCGATCGCGTCGAAGCTCGTCGATGGCGATAGGTATGCTATCTCGCCATTCGAATTAGTCGTAAGAAGTGATTAGCGCACAAGCTCCAGTTAGTCAGATAGGCTTAGTTGGAAGGAATTAATGACACACCCGGCGTTGGAAGTAGGATTGCGTATGCATCGGTTACTGTGCCCGAGGTATTTGCAAACTCATCCCATCCATTTCCACGTCCTAAATTCCAAAGATCGTCGCTTCGACACCCTTCAACCTCCCACCGAAGCCCATCGTCGACGCATTTTGTGGCCGGAACAATCGAGTAAAATAAAATAAATTGAACGCGATCGCGATCATGATCGTCGACTGGCCCAAAGCGAGCACAATGTCCGGTTGTCATAATGACGGCTGATGACATAAGCAATGGGAAGCCATGATGGTGCCGTGAGTTGGACAAAAACGAGTGTACCTTGGTTTGGGAGGCGCTGTCCTGAGCCTCGAGGACGACGCTGGCTTGAAACTTATTCGGGCGGTCTGCGTTTTTCTTTTGTACTCTATCTTCCCCGTCGTGTCTGCTGCGCAGAGGCCTCCGGAAAGTACTCGGATATACCCCATATACCAACCAACCGCGAAATACCCTGGAAGTAACACCCTGCTTCCCTTGCCTCCCTCTGAGCCATGGCCGGCTTCCTACGCAAAAAGTCAAGGCCTGACCCCTCAGCCACCCAAACCAAAAGCCTCCCTGCCGTCCCGCCCCCGTCTCCCCCAACGGCTGCTGCACCCCCACCGCTCTTCGCCCGGTTCGCATCGACGGCGGGCGCACCGGCCCCAGCGCAGCCGAGGATCGTGTCGTCGCCTATGGTGCTTAATGCTGCCAGGAGCCCGACGTCGCCTAAGGGTGCGTTTGGAGGGAGCAGTGCGAGTGTGAATAGGGTGGATGGGAGGGGGAGAAGTGAGTTAACTTCACTTGACTTGGTTGGATCGTTTGCTTATGATTTTGATCAGGCCATGATATGCCTCGAGGCCAGCATCAGCGAGCTTCGATAGACCAACAACAGCGTGCTTCAGTTGATCAGCGCCAGCCCACGAAACCACGCCCTATCTCGCGCGTGGATAAACCTCTCCCCGCGCCTGGCGACCCTCCCCAGAATCAAGTCGCATCCAGCTCGACCTCCCCCCCTCAAGGAAACAGACGCACGTCGTCTGCATACCCGCCTCAGGCCCCGTCCTCCGCGTACCAATCCCAGCCCCAACCTCAGTCTCCTCCCGCGTTCCAATCCCCACCTCAATCTCCTCCCGCATTCCAATCCCCACCTCAGTCTCCATCCGTGTACCAGCCCCAGCCCCAACCCCAGGGCCCCCCATCCTCCTTCCACGCCCAAAATAGCATCCTCCCTCCAGGCGCCATGCGCGCGCGCCCACCATCCATCCGTAACCCCTCCACCACCAATCCATCACCTGCGCCGTCCGCATCTAAGCCCCTCCCTCTCCCAGGTGCCAATGGGAATGGGAGAAGACCGCCGAGTCGGGCGAATACCGCGGACTCGTTTTATCCGAGTTCCGCGTCGAGCCAGCAGGAGGGGCCAGGGAGGAGGATGTCGTATGCCCAGGGCCAGCAGGGGCCGCCGACTGCCTTTGCGCAAGGGCAGTTCCAGCAAGCGCAGAACCAGTTCCAACATCCGCAGAATCAATTCCAACAACCCCAGCAGCAAACCCAGCCGTTCCAACCGCAGACTCCCAAACGCACGAGCCGCGCGCTCGATCAGCAGTTGCCGCCTCTCCCGGGCCAGCAGCAACAGCAGCGACAAGGATCGTATCCGCAACCCCAACAGCGACCGCCGTCGCAGCAAGGGCAGTACCAACCACCATCTCAATACCAGCAACAACCTCAACGACCGCCATCGCAGCAAGGACAATACCAACAACCCCAACCGCGACTGCCATCACAGGCGTATCAGCAACCTCAGCAGCGACAACCCCAATTTCAACAGCAGGCGCAGGCGCAGCAACCACAACGGCCACCTTCGCAGTACCCCCAACAGCCGCAACAGCGACCACTATCCCAAGTACAACAACGACCGCAGTCTGGATACCAGCCTCTCCCGCAATTGCCCCAGCAGCCACATCAACTGCCGCCGCAGCCGCAACTGCAATCACAGTCGCGAGCTCAACCGCAACTACCGCAACCGCATCCACATCAACTACATCAGCCGCACCTCCAGCCCCTAGGAGGCGTGGGCATCGACCGACACGCATCTCCCGCCGGCGCGGGCATCCCCCGAGGTGCATCCCCCGCCGGCACGGAGATGAGCTACTCTGCATTGGGCGAGTTCGGGGCCGATGTTGCTTTGTTCCAGGTGAGCATCCCCCCCCATCCTGTGCAAATTCTCGATTCTGTTCGTTTTCCTCTCAGTCTCCCTTTGGTTACCCCTACCCCCATTTCTCTTTTTGGCTATGTTACTACCCGTTGCGGTGTGGGGAAACTTTGCCTCTCCTTTTTGGCATTTGCCTGTTTTATCCTTATCTTCGTGTGGGGGTGGCGAGGATTGCCGATATGAACCTCGCACATTTATTGGGACATGTCATTGCTTGTGGCAGTGTGGGGACGGGGTGGACGTTGGATTCTATTCTGTGTGGATTTATGTTCGAATTCGTCTGCTTTTGGCTCTCGTTTGAGGGCTTTCTCTTTATTGTGGTTGTTATCCGTCCTTTTTTGGTCTTTTTGTGCATGGAGGTGCTTATCTCGCACTGGGGGTAGGGAAGAGGTGTCTCTGGGTTTGGATCTTGCTTCATCTTATCGCAGTGTGGGGGTGGGCAGGATCTACGTACGCCGCTGCTCGTGTGCATGCATGATTAACGGGTTGCTCGTGCTATCCTAGGGGATTGCTCTCGTTTTTTCTCCCCACTCCACCTTTGTCCCTTTCTGCCTTCGTAGGTGTCAGGGAAGTTTTCGATATACTTCCGCTGCTTAGTGTAGTTTGGAGCCCGGGGGTGGCAAGGATTTGCGAGTTCGTCGGGACGAGATTCACTAGCCCCCTCTCTCCCCCATGCGGTCCTATCCGTGTTCCGGTGGCGCTGCGAGGTGCGAGGAAGGTTAACCTTCTCGGATAGGCAGGGAGAGGGGGCACCATATTCATTCAGTGCGCACACACGTACTAGTCAGACGGCCGCTCTGGCCCCCCGACGAGACGAGGGCTGCGTGTACCACGAGGAAGAAACGTGTCTGCAGCGCGGTGTTCTCTTCGTCATCTTCGACGTCGTCCCTTGTACTTTTACATCTTCTTTTCTTCATTTCGCCGTGTTCATTTCCGTGTTTATCCTCTATCTTGCATCACGGGCTGACTTCCCGCCGCGATAGGAATTCTCGCAGACGTTGCCAAGCCCCCCGGGCTCGCTGGGCGCGAAGGGAGCTTCGACGACGGGTGGCAGCATGCACGATATCGATGCTTCGAGCGGCGCTTCGGCGGGCAGGGTTTCCGAAGGCATCAGCATCAATGGCAGCAACGCCAACGGCGTAAATGGCAGCAGCAGCAGTGCTTCTGGTGCCGGACGATCGGTGCGTGCTGATCCTGATGACATCATGATCAATTTTTAATTTTGATTTTCGCCTGTCCGTTTCGCGTCAAAAGGTTGACGATGGAAGCTTGGTTGCGTTGATACCTCCCAGCTCCAGCTCCAGCAACAACAAGATGCTTTCCCATCCAGTGCAGCAGAGCCCCGAGTCGATGTTGCCGCCGTCGGAGTACCCACTGCCGCAGCACATATCGGAGATCGGCCGACGGCGGCAGAACGTGCCCCCGCCCGCTGCCGCGGCCGTGCCGCTACGTGCACCCGTCCCCACGCCGTCGCGTACCTTCTCCTTCGCCACTCCGACCCAGAAACCACCACCACCAGCCATGGAAGTCGAGCCGGGCTTCCCCACCCCTTCGCCGCCCCCTGCGGCCCCACTCCCCCGCGCAGCATCGCCCCCCCTCCCGCCTCCCATCTTCGCGCCCGACTTCACGCCCCAGCCGCCCCCGAACGTGCCCGTCGACTCGCCCTATCTCACCCGCCGTCCTTCCCAACTCACTACCACCCGCAAGACCCCACCGCCCCCAACAGTGCTCCCGCAGGTCCAGGTCCGTGCGATGGCCGTCCCTGCACCGCAGTCTCGCAAGCCGCTCATATTCGCGGCGGTCCAGCCTGACGCCGATAGCCAGGACCAAGAGGCGAAGACGCAGAACTGGGACGACCTTTTGAGCGGGGTGCCCAAGTCCGATGTCGTCCAGCAGCAGCAGCAGGGGTACCCGACGCCGCCTTCGGAGTATGGCTCCTCGTCGGGAAGTGGCACCCTGGACGCGTATAGGAGGAGCGTGCATACCCCGTCGTCGTCCCCGCCGAGGGTGCGCGGCCCTAGGACGCCCTCGCCCCCCTCAGTTCCATTCAATAGGGCGAATGGCGCCCCCCGCATGCCCGGCACGCCCTCGTCCCAGGTGCGCACTCGCAAGCTGAGCAAGATTCGCCCAGCGACGCAGCCCACTGTCCCCGAGGTGAACGGCGTGGCCGACCCTGCGCGCAACAGCACGCACCAGCGCGCGCTCAGCAAGACGCGTCCTGTGACTCCCCAGTCGCCCTCTGCCGCCCCGGCCCCAGCCCAGGCGCAGGTGCAGCCCCTCTCGCCCCCCATTTACCTACAGCCTCTGCCCCTGCCCATACTCACCGGTACCCCTGCCCCCCAACCGTCGGTAGAGCTGGAGTCCCCCGAGCAGGTTCAGGTAGATGAGGAGACCGTGCGCAAGGCCGGGCTGCCGCTCGATGATGATCCATTTGCGAAGGCGGAGGGCGTGAAGATGCTCCCGCCGTCGAGCCCGCCACCATCGAGAGATGGGCAGCCCAAGAAACATCGCGGGAAGGACAAGGACAAGGAGAAGGGGAAGGACAAGGAGAAAGGGAAGGACAAGGAGGGGGAGAAGAAGAAGGACAAGGAGGGAGAGAAGAAGAAGGACAAGAAGAAGGAGAAAGGGAAGGAGAAGGAGGGTGGGAAGGAGAAAGAGATTGCAGGCGTTGCGGAGATAGGCGACGAATCCACTGCGACTCAGGATGGTTCCCCCTCAACGCCCAGAAAGTCTACTTCCACCTTGCCCCCCACACCCCCCTCCCCGCGCACCCGGCGGCATGCTGCCGCCCCACCCCCCACCAGCACGATCTCCGCCCTCGCCCCCGCAGTCGACCGCCCTCCCGAGCCCTTCCCCCTTGCCGTCTTCCTCGCGGATCCCCATCTCCTCGGGACGTTCCTCTCCTTCCTGGGCTTTTATGATTGGCTCGTAGTATCCAGTGTGACGCGGGAGATTAGGATTGAGCTGGTGAGGAAGAGGGAGCTGAGGGAAGAGGTGCTGGAGAGGTTTTTGGGCGGGGTGGGGTACTTGCGGTGGCCCGGGGTAGGGGGGGAGGGGGAGCCGTTGGGGCTTTCGTTACAAGTGAGCTTTTTTTTCGTTCTTTGGGTTTCGTGTGAAGAGGGAGCTGACGGTTTGGCGAATGTAGGACCTGAGCGACTACATGCGCGGCGTATCCACCCCGACACACGAGTACGCGCGCATTGCCGCGCTCTACGTGCACTCCCTCACCGTGCATCCCTCCCACCGCGACCCCGCGCTGCTCGAGCTCGTAAGGTGCTATACCGCCGCCACGCGCTCTTACACGCGCGTGGTGCTGAGGCTGAGGGCGCAGGCGGAGAGAGAGGCGCAGGCGCAGCGCGGGGCAGTGGGGGCGACGCGGAATGGGACCATGAACGGCTACGGGAGTGGGTATGGGTCCCCGGCGCGCAGTGCCGGTGCCCCGTCACGCACGTCAAGCCGCGCTCCCTCGCCCACCCAATCGTCCTTCTCGCACGGGCACGGGCCGCCGCCCTCCTCCATGCCCCATTACCTTGCCCATCATCCCCCCGCCACACCGACAAGGGCCGCTTCGTTCCAGTCCCCCCTCTTCCGCCTGCGCCGCGCTCCCCTCTTGCGCGTGTTCGTCCCCTCCCCCGAGGGTGACTGGCTGTCGGACACGAGTGTGCTCGAGTGCGAGGCGGAGTGCCGCCGCGCGGGGGTGCAGCACCTGTTGAGGATGGGTGATGTGGTGTGGGATGTGGCGGTGGGGGATGAGGGGAACGTGGGGCGGTTGGTGTGGGATGGGACATATTTGATTGTTAGTCCTTTTTCTATCTTTTTTTTTCTTTCTTGATCTCCATTCATTCCTCCTTCGTTTTCCCTTGCTGTGTACTGATGCTACTGCATTGCAGGACCTGGACTACACCTACTCCCCCGTCGGTGACCTCCCAAAATACATGCCGACCCTTGCATTCTCTCCGTCCTACTTCCACCGCGTGATCAGGACGGGCCCGAACGCGAGCAACCCAATCGTGCACATTGATCTGAGCCCGTGGGGTGAGGAGATCGCAGCGAACTTGCAGCTCCTGCAGGACAGGGTGCGCACGGAGACGTACGTCCTTCCCACACACTTTCCCCCTTTGTTTCTGTCTAATTTTGCGTATTTGTCGACAGCCCCCAAGGCTTATACCACAACGTCGTCCGCTGGGTGCACCGCTCCTCCTTCGTCATCCGCGCCCCCACTCGCCCCTCCCCGCGCGGCGCCACCCGCCCCACGACGCCGCGCATCCCCATCCCCGCGTCCGACGGGCTTTTCGTCGACCCGGGGTGGTACGGCACCATCGTGCTCGAGACGGAGGGGACCAACGAGGCACTTGCGGACCTGCAGGACCGGTGTGGGCCTGGGGCGTTCCCCCCGAGGGCGCGCCAGCCGGGGAGTGGGGAGAGCCAGGCACAGGCGGAGAATCGGAAGGTGTTTAGGATTATGAGGGAGAAGAGGTGTGTTTTTATTATTATTTGGTTTTTGTTTTGGGTGAAAGCTTGCTGATGCGTTTGTGTGCCTTTCAGTCGACCTGGGGAGATTTGGATACGTGCTGTGCATGTCAAGGAGAGGTTACTGTGAAGGGCACTCCCGCGATCACTGACTCCCCATACACCTGGAGTAAAGCATCGGATTCTCGCATTGATTTTTCAACTTCTAAAAGCACCCCCTCACCACGAAGCTCTACTGTATCATTCCTGACGCTTGTTTTCGTTGTTTGTCGACAACTCTGATCTTATGTACTCACTCATATATGTAGACGATTTACTGACCCCTGCATTCATAGTTACATAAATAACTTGTAGTACTTGCTTATTGCGCACGGATGTTTACTTAGTGTACATTGTCTTGTTACTATCCTCTCGCGAACATGTCATAAATGCATCGCTTTCTCGGATCTCCATGTCTAGATGATGTGTGCAGTATATTCATTCACATTCCGGATTCTCATCTTTGTCATCGACCAATATAACTACATATGATCTGAAATATACATTGAAACGGAAACCGTTCACCACCCTCGCTTCTCGAAGTTTTCCAAAATATCCTTTGCCGTCTCTTCCATGGTCCTGTACTTCAATCCCAGGATGCGAGCCTCCTTGGCGGTATCATACAGAGCTAAAAATGAACTTTCATCCGTGGCACGACGAGGGAGTGAATGGGCAATATCAACTGAAGAATTTATAATTAGACTAAGGGCAAAAGCAGAAAATCGGGGAAGACTCGCTCCATTTATCCCAAGTAGCCGTCCCTGGGTAGTTGGGACCATTAGCGAAGGACTTCATTAAACCACAGGCGATATGAGATTCGCACCAGCAGAAACTATTATCCGTTCGTTTGCCGCATCTTCCTTTCGTAAGGACCGTACATGGGCTTCAGCTAAGTCACAAACGTTAACCCATGTAACGGAATTCCTCGGAGCCCTGTCTGATTTGCGTTGCTTTACGACGTCGTACCAGATTTTCATGGAGGGGTTTAGCGATTCCGGTGTCTTGACGTCTTGAAGACAAGGCTATGATTTCACGGACGTGAGCCTTGGCACATTATAAAAGAATAGTGCATACACCGAAGACCTGCATAGACAAATTTGTGCTTAGGAATGGAACATAAAGATTGATAATAACTGAAGACGCACACCAGGTGGGTTTAATACGACGAGATCCCAGTTAACTTCACTTTTATGCTTTTCAATAAATTCCCAAGCAGCTTGAAAATTATTTTAGTGATTCCATGCGTAGTATCGATGAAAGAAAAAATAAATAAACCTCTCTCTGCCAGTGTTTTCGAGGCTAGATACAGCTTGGGACCTCCAGCTTTGCCTCCTAGTTCCTCAACCTCTTTGACAACTGCGTCGTTCCAATTACTCTCGTCATACTTTATGGGTTTACTGGAAGAGGTTGTGACTGCTCCTGTAGATGAAGTAACAACGATCCGCTTTACTGAGTGCCTAAAGAGTCCTAGCTTTCTGTTTGTCAGACACTATTAATAAAACTTCGGATACGTACCCGAATTTGAGAGCACTGTTCAATAGTCCAACGGTGCCATTGACAGCAGGCTTGATATGATCTATGAACGATGAGCATAATACAGCATAAAATTAGGAAGTATCCTTACCATCAGGATTGCTGCTGGAAAGAACCACAGGAGAGGCGACATGTTCAATAGCGTCGATTCCTTTTACGACTTCGTCGAATGCTCCTTCCTAAGAATATAAATATTTTTAATCTTGGACGATATGGTAGGAAGCTTGCAATTCCTACCTTTACGATGTCCTCTACTACTGCAATTTCGAACTTATTGTCATACGATGCGAAGATATTTTCCAAGTATTTCCCTTTCTCCTGGGATCTAACAATTCCCCGGACGATATATCCTTGCTCTAAAAGCGTGCGGACCACCCATATCGCGATGAAGCCATTTGCTCCGGACACTAGAACTTTGCTACCTGGGTTGACAGTGGGCATCGTATCGACAGTCAGAGAATTATTGTGAAAGAAGGTTTCGTGACCGTTAAAAAAAGACGTTTTGAGGTGTCGTTATATGCTGTTTTAATGTAGATGTTACGGTAATGTCTCCGTCCTAGAGTCAAGTATTACCGGGCTATATATAGGACGGAGACACTACCGTAACTTACCCACAAAGCCGGCCATCCACGTCACCTTCGTATTGAAGCCAGCCAAATGCTGCTTACTTGCATTTACTATTAGGCTACATGCGTTGTGCGGCATGAAAGTCATTTGATTTTATCGATATCATCCCCGCAGCCATTGTGAGATGTCGCTAATTCAGAACCAGCCAAAATACCAAGGCCCAAGGATGCTTTAACTGGCCGTGTTATGAAGAGAATTGGGGCTGGGTTCCGGAGTCTGTAGGGCGTATAAGTCTCCTGAAATGGCCAGGGTATGGCGGTAATTGCGTTACAGGTCAAGCGACGAGCATCTGGCAGCTGTGGAAGTTGACTTGAGAGTCGCGGAGGGATGGCATCCCACGACAAAACAACGCGGGAACTAAGGTCCCGACTCCCGACTCCCGACACTTCTGAGCCTCAAGTTCCCACAAACATGGGCTGCCTATGACGCAGATATCCAGCTGCCCAACAACTGCCCATTAAGCCCACTTTATTTCAGTCCCCCCTCTCCCGCCTACATCATACCCCCCTCCTACGCGTGTTCGTCCCCTCCCCCGAAGGCAACTGGCTGTGGGATTCAGACACGAGCACAGTGCTCGAGTACGAGGCGAAGTGCCGTCTTGCCGGGGTACAGCACCTGCTGCACATGGGAGACATGGTGTGGGCGTGGCGGTGAAGATGTGTGAAGGTTGGTGTGGGATACGGCGTATGTGATTGTTAGTCCTCCTTTCTCTATCATCTGTAGTCAAATTAGTGATTGTGGTGGTTGTGTTATAGGTCGACTACACCTACTCCCCCTTAGGCTACCTCTCGAAGTCCATGACGATCCTCGTCTCGCCGTCGTACTTCAACCGTGTGATCAGGACGGCCTGAATATGAACAACTTGATCGTGCACATCGACCTGGGCCCGTGGGGGGAGGAGATCGCGTAAGTTGAGGCCTCCGGAGAATACGGCGCGGGCGGAGAATCGGAGGGTGTTTAGTATTATGAGGGAAAAGAAGTAAGTATTTAGTCTTTTGGGTCGGGTTGACTGGTGCGTGCCCCGGGGAAATGTATATATGCGCTGCACATGCGAAGGAGAGGTTGCTCCGAACGCCGAGTATTCTATGCTGCCCTAGCAGGCGGGCTTCACCGCCTTCACTCGTCTCTCGCTTTCACTCACTATGCACTCGGATTAAACCATTAGATTCTCACAGGTTGGACAGCCGCTAAAAATATTAATACTCTTTCACTGCGAAGCTATGCAGTATCGCATCTGAAGTTTTTTTTTGTCTTCCGTCGATAACTCTCATCATATGTGTTGACTCTCTAGTTAAATATCTTGTAGTACTTGGTCAGGCATTTCGCACGGATATTTACTTACTCTACTACTTGTTGCTATCCGCTCGCGAACATACTATTCACGCGTCGCTCGCAGTGTATGGATGATATGGACTTAGGATAGTTGTGTTGAGATATCAATATTTCTTTGGCCTATAGAATTCCAGATTTGAGAATTAATCGGGATTTGCGTGTATAATTGTGCTAGTGGAAAGCCGAGAATCATTTACCATCCTCGCTGCTTGAAATCTTCCAAAATATCCGCTACCGTCTCTTCCTTAGTCCTGTACTTCAATCCTAGGATCCGAGCCTCCTTGGTTGTATCGTATACAACTAAAAATGAGCTTTCATCCGCGGCACGACGAGGGAGCGAATGTGCAATATCGACTAGAGAATTATATCGTTAGACTACGGGTAAAAATAGAAAGTGTAGGAATATTCACTCCACTCATCCCAAGTTGCCCTCCCTAGATTTATGTAATTATCAGCGAAGAAGTAAAAATCCAACCGCTATGAGAAAAAACGCACCGGCGGCGACTATTATCCGTTGGTTTGCCGCTTCCTCCTTTCGTAAAGACCGTACATGGGCTTCAGCCACATCACGAACATTTACCCATGAAGCAGAATTCTTCAGGGCACCGTCTGCTTTAGGTCCTTGCTTTACGATAGTGTTGTACCAGGTTTTCATCGAAGAGTTAAGCGACTCCGGATTCTTAACGTCTTGCAGAGAAGGCTATAGTTATCTTAAACATGAGTTCGAGATCTGGGCAAAAAAAGAACAATACATACACCGAAGACCTACATAAACGAATTTATCATTGGAATATGGACCATAAAACATGGGAATAAGCGAAGACGCACCCAAGGTGGATTTATTACGACAAGATCCCAGTGAAGCTCAGCTTTATGCTTCTCGATGAAGTCCCAAGCAGCTTGAAAATAGTTCAGCAATGCGATACATCTTCAGGAAGCAAAGAAACGAGCCT
>JASFDH010001666.1:0-13731 GCA_036937195.1 Nidularia pulvinata
GGGGAGGTTGGAGGAAGCTCATGTTGATTGATCCTCAGCGACGGAGGTGTACGATCTCCAGACAACAACGCGTTTCCTGGTACATTAAGAGTACCGAAGGGGCTCTGAGCTATGCTGTTTCTGAAAGATGAGCGATGGATGGGGACGGGTTGGGGATAAGGCGAAGTGCTGCGCCGTCCTGCAGTGAGTGGCGTGTCGAGGTAAAGGTCGGACGGAATATCCCTTGACATGGAGCCGGACCGTTGAGAAAGGACGTCGCGTGTACGAGCTCTCTGCTCCTCTAAACGAGATTGGAACCAGTTCGCACAGAATTGAAGAGCATCCTTGGGCTGTACACGATGAACATCACGAGTCAGGTCCTGTACAAGGGACTCGAACGTCGACATCAGCGACTCGGCTTACGACAAACAGACGAGTGTGTGGAGGATGCGGTCGACGTTGCCAGATCTTTGCAGTGGGTCTGACGACGAGAGAAGAAATGAAGGTGAAGGGAGGAATGATTGGTTGGCAAGGAATACAACAACTACCATTCAAGTTTAGGCTCAAAAGAGTTACAACGGTGTTTGTCCTCACGTGGGCCCGCTTCCAATGTGTACGCGTCGTGTCTTTGTGCTACAACAAAAGTTAAACGCAAAGTAATGTTAGCATTTATTGTCTACTACTAGTAATACATGTACGACGAATCCAATGTAGCCTCAATCAGTATCATCCACCCATTCGTTGTCTACAACACGATCCATATATCGCCTCACCCACAGAGGACGGCGAGAGTACTGTTCACGAAGGTCACGGCGGACACGTTCTGCATTCTCTTCGCCCGGTCCAAGTTCCTCGCCTTCAGGAAGAACGGGTGGGGCTATATTCCGCATATTTGCCTCTGTTCGAATCGCTCCTTCTCTGCGTCTCAGCGCTACCCGTCTTCGGTTCCAAACGGCAGGATGGATAGTAGTCACAAGCAGCCCGAGGAACGACATTGCTTTCTGACCTAGTCCGGGTTCAGTATCTGGTGTTCCAGGAAGTTGATTAAGTATCCGCTCTTCCGCTTCGATATTCATGTCACCGAAGGCATCAAGTAGCGCCGTCATTTGGTTTTCGAGACGCGCTCCTGGTGCACCACCTGGAGCTCGCCCGTTGACAGGTGCTCTCAGAACAGGTGCCGCGGGAGCGTCAGGCTGTTCGGGGTTCTGGTCTTGTCTCTGTTCCCCTTGTCTCTGCTCCCCAGGACCAACTGGATTGTGAAGTGCTTGTTGTTGCTCAGCCGCTCGACGTAAACCACGGAGGCCATTTCGGATTGGCTGCCATATCTCGTAAAGCATCCAAGCCAAAAGAAGAATCCCGAATATTGGCTTCCTAGCTGGTGCGACGAAATAAAGCAACAGTAGGGTACGGAAAACTAGCATAGCCATTGGGGCAAGGAGAGGTCGCAGCGGCATCTCGCGGAGTTCGGGGAATATGGGGTTTGGATTACGATTCTGATTGGCAACCCGAAGCTCCTCTACACCTAACTGCTGAAGCATTTCGTTCACAGTAGGTACTGGCGGCATATGTACGGGTATGGGTATGGCATTTGGGGTAGGAAGCGGTCCGGGAATGGTTACTTGATTTGAATGGGTTGAGAGAATGGTGAATGTGCATGACAAAATCTTAAGAGCATGTGCTTGAATCGGAGTAGGCTTTTCAGCCGGATTGACCAGAGATAAATACCACTGCGCGCTACGGCAACTATCAGAAAACGCATGAATACTACGATAAACAATATAACTCACTTTATTTGTTTAAGTTCGTATCGCAATCCTCCTACGGTAGCTTCAGGGAACCGGTCATCCAAAAGGGCAGGCCAAGACCATCCATTGTTCTCCGTAAATCGAATAGCAGCATGTCGCAATGCGTCCACATTTTCGACGTTGTTCAAACTATGAATTGGACGGCCTTCTAGTGCAAGCAAGGCATTCTGGTGTAGGAAGACAACATATGCTAATGGATGTGGTGGGGGTGGCTGAGAATGCGTGAAACGTGGCTGAGAATGTGTGGAAAGTGGTTGAGATCGGTGTTGCGTGTGGTACCGTGGGTTAACCATCTGGGGAGGAATGGTCGGGGTGGGGATGGTAGGTGTTGGAACGGGAATAGAACGCGCCGGTTGAGGCACCTCTGGCGCATGCGATGTCCAAGCAGATGGATGCACGGCAAGATGAATGATACGTGGTTCATCTCTGGACTGAAGACGCAAGGAGAGAGTCAAGGTTAGACATAGCAGCGAAACGAGCAGCAGGATTTATACCTTCCAAATCTCCTCCACCTTCTCGTGATTACCAAGGTAGCGTCCCCTCCAGATCAACTTCTGACCGTCGACGCGAGGTTGCCCTGGACATGCTCGCCATATCTCTTGCTTGACTTCCAATATACTACACGATGGCGGAACCTGAACAACGAATGACTTCGAGTGAGTAGGTAATTCGACGCGGACATCGACGAGGGACATGGTGGATGGAATGGGGGAATGGGATACTATGCGCTTAGTTGAGAATGTCGACGAGCAACGTGGAGCTACATAATTATATCGCCTTTGCTTAGTGTTCCACGTGGCAAGTCTGCGGCCGGCCCGGTTTCTTACCAGTGTTCGTCTCATGTTCGCTAATCACTGCAATCACTACAGTACATCTAACGAAACATAGACTTGCTACCACTACATAAAATTACATTGTATTGAGCCAATATTTCCAATTTACTGAGGAACTACGACTGTCCTTCCCTCTTTTGAGCTCTTTTGAGCAAGCTCAATCATCTCAATAACTGCAGTCGCCTCACTCCATTTAACTACTTGCTCCACTCCATCTCGAATAGCAGCAGCAAGATTCTTAAAGAGTCCTATATATGAGCCAGCATCCTCGGATGGCCACCTACATATTCACATGACCTTGAGACATAATATCAGAAAGCAACCAACTTACGTAGATTTTGTAACCGTAAGATCGTCTGCCTCAATATGTTCCAATGTTCCATAGAGATACTCCGGCTCTCTTCCATACTGCTTCTCCAGAATTACAGTTGGCGACGAGATAACTTTCAATTGACTTTCCTGAACATCGATACCGTATTTTATGTAGGTTCCTTTCACTCCTTGGACGATGAACCGCAGCTGAGGGGACCGAACAGATAACATATGTGCTCGGAGAATAACATTAAGGGGCAACGGGCGGGAAGATCCTACTCCGTAATGAAATTGGATGGTGAACTTGGACACAGCGAATAAGCTTCTGGTGCATTAGAGCGGGAAATGTGACTTACGGTGTCATCCACGTCTGGATTCCCCACGCCGCGTGTATTCTGAATAAAAGCAGTGATCTTTTCCGGCCGCCCAAAAAGAACCAACGCCTGATCAATTAAATGAGAGCCTAGGTCATATGTTAGGCCGTTCGCAGGCAGTACTTCATCCTTCCAGGTTCCTTTCAAGCCCCTGCGGAACCGATCATGGCTGAAATGGATAGATAATGAGTTCACAAGTGGAGAAGAATATTGTATGAGATGCATACTGTGACTCGAACTCCACTAGTGTACCTAATGATTGCGGTGACGAAGGAGGCAACGCCAGAAGACGCTTAAGCGCCAAGAAGTCGGAATCCCATCTTCTGTTTTGGAATCCATAGAGAACTAGCCCTTTGGAGTGTGCTAGCTCTCCGAGCTCCAATGCCTGTTGCGAAGTCGCTGTAACAGGCTTATCCACGAGCACTAAGTTCGTAAATTCAATCGTTTTCTCACTCAGCAATGATAATCTAAGTTACCATGTTTACCAGCCACCAAAGCAGCCTTCGCGAATTCGTAATGGGTGTGATTGGGAGTACTAACAATGACCAGCTCAACTTCCGGGTCCGAAAGAACCTGGTCCAGAGATGTGTGGATTTTTGTTGTAATCCCAAAACGTTCAAACAGTTTTCCGCCGGGTGTACGAGGGTGTCGTTCCAGCACAGAATGCAACACGAAGAACTGGGAAAGCGCGAGGACAAAAGGGATGTGGAAGGTCATCCCGCCCAGCCCGACACCAAGAACGGAGACATTGATCGGTTTAGACATGTGGAAAGCACTATTGCGCGGGATAAGCTTGGACGTAGATCTTTGGCAGCTGCGAACGTTGAACGTTGAAAGCTTCCACACTGAGAGCGAGAGATAGGGTGTGATGGGTACCCGGCCCGGCAGTGGTCGATCTACTAATACCATCACGCGATCACGTGCAGAGGGTGCTCGTGATGGGCGCGTGATGACGGTTCGCTTGTAAAAGTTGATTGCGGTCAAGTTCAAGTTTTGAAAGGGTACAGTGCATGTTCATAAACATCCTTAACACTTTAATCCTTGGGCAGAAGTCGTGATGTGGTTTATTCCCCTTGTATTAATACCCCAGCTTCTCTCGTCTCTCGTCTCTGGCCAGCTATCCCTTCCCAATCCCCCCTTCCTTCCACCCAATCCCTCAGCAGGGGCGAACCGGTCATCTAGTGCCGTTTCCCCAAATCCTCATTGGTCAACACTTCTTGGCAATCTTTTGTACTTCTATGAGGCTCAGCGCAGTGGCCCTCTTCCTTCGTCCAATCGTGTATCATGGCGAAACTCGAGTACCGTCGACGATGGAAAGGACGCTGGGATTGACTTGAGTGGTGCGTCATATATAGACCTCTCCCTGTTTACCCAAACACAGTATTCATCGATTATCCTTTATGCTAGGTGGATATTTTGATGCTGGAGGTGAGTATTCCTGAAACCATCCTCTGCATTGCTTCCTCATGTTCTTATGCAACGTGTAGACTTCATCAAAGCAACATTTCCCTTGGTAAGTGGTACAGCCAACTTGACGTAAGAAAGAGCTTTGACCTATTCGGCAGAGCTTTACCCTCATGTCTATTTGCTGGGGAGCCACCGATTTTGGTAAAGGTGTGTGGCCATTAAAAGCCACTTGAATTCTACGTGCTAATGCCGATCGTCCAAAGGTTACGACCAAGCAAACCAAACTGCCTATCTTGATTCCATGTTACGATGGGGTCTCGACTGGCTAATGAAAGTGAGTATAGGTACTATCAATACTGGAGTTAAAGATAAAGCTTTCTCTTAGGCACACCCTAATGATACGACTCTCTTTGTCTTGGTCGGATCGAGTGGGTGAAAAGTTAAATCTCAGTAGTATTTATTTCTTACAACATCCTTTAGCGGATGATGACTATTGGGGTGGAGATCAGAATATCCCTACTCCTCGCCCCATATTCCAAATCAACGACACAAATCCAGGCACAGACGCCGCCGCCGGCGCTGCAGCCGCATTTGCTGCCTGCTCCAGCCTATACTACAACAAAGGATTCAATAACGCTTCGTTCTCCGCTCCTGCTCAATTGAAGAATACTTCTTACGCCGACACTCTTCTGACGCACGCCCGAGCGCTATTCAATTTCTCAATCAATGCGACTCATGGACGCAAAACGTATCAAACCTCGGTCCCTCAAGTGGCCAATAGCTATGCATCAACCACTTACACTGATGAAATGACTATGGCTGCTCTCTTTTTATCATGGGCTACCGATTCTGGCCCATTGTACCAGGAAGCCGAAGGCTATTGGCAACAATATAATATCGCACAGCAGAATCGAGTTTTCAACTGGGACTCAAAAGGTCCTGGTCTTCCGGTTCTCTTTTCTCAAATCGCCCAGTCTTCGTTCGCCATAGGAGGAAACTTTACGAAGTGGCAGATCGAGGCCGAAAAGTATTTCGACAGCATTATTAATAACAATGGCCCTGGTTATTTGACAGGAGGTTCAGTATTTATATTCATTCCCTGCATGGTAGGAAATTGACGTTATTACAGATGGATTACTTTTCTACGACGGCGACTCCGATTTGGCGAGCTTGAATCCAGCACTCAACGCTGCGATGCTACTGAACAGGTTTGCCCCTATGGCTTCCTCGTCGGAGAAGAAATCAGCATACCAGGTAGCGCACATGTTATTTTGCATAGAGTGGACACTCATGTTTCTTAGGCCTTTGCGAAATCCCAAGTGAACTACGTCCTCGGTAATAATTCTATGTCAGGTGGGCACCTTCGATTCCAGTTTATTGGATTGACTCACCATTTTTTGCAGCCCCATACATCGTAGGCGTGAACCCCAATTCCCCGACGAATCCCCACTCTGCAATGGCCAGTGGAGGCAATAATATCTCTCAGATTGACACAGTCCCCGAAAAGGAGGCTTATGTGCTCTATGGTGCAGTTGTAGGTGGACCAGACAAGCAAGACGATTTCTACAACATCCGCAGCGATTGGCCCCAAACAGAGGTGGGTATAGAGGTTCCTTTCTTTAAATTCGATTACTGAAGCTGTGTAGGCTGCGCTAGATTATAATGCCCCGATGCTCACTCTAGCGGCAATGCACGTTCTCGACGATAAGAATGATCCTTTCTATACTTCTCTACAAGCAGGCGCCTATGATAAGGTGAAACCACAAGGGCAGCCCTGCGATCCCGTCTTCCCGCAAGCTTGTGCAGGCCCACAGCTTAGCAAAGGCGGGAAAGTTGCCATGGCCGTAGTAATTACCATTACTGGCCTCTTCATCTTTGGTCTTTCAACATACTACATCATTCTTCTCGTGCGCAATTCAAACTCAACACCCACTAAAGGTGCTTAATCTTGGTTTCATCCATTGGACATGTTCTATTATTTCTCCTTGGAATTCTGGGAATTTACGATCTGTTTATGAGAAATATGGTTATTCTTGCACGTTTATTTATGCACTCTTGATGAACACTTTATGATATTCCTGTGATATATGTATGATTCCGTCCAAGTAGAATAAGTTGTCTATATACCCCTGCATGCATTACGGATATTACCACTCAATAGACCTACAATGCAATTTTGTCAGTGATTAGTGTTATGGGGGAAATAGTATACACCATACCTCGAGAACATATCTCTCTTCTTCCTTTAAGCTTTCCAGGTATTCGCCAGCCTTTACAGGATCGGAACCTTTGTATTTCACTAGCGCGTTCACCAGCGCCTCATAAACGTCAGGTACCGGCCATGTGGGGCCGCAGAGGTAGAAGACTCCCTCATCATCATGCAGCATCTGAGCAAGCACTTCCGAATCTTCGAGCATCTTGTGTTGGATATAAACCTTCTTTTTGGAGTCGCGAGAAAACGCCAATCCCGCCCTGGTAATGACGCCGTCGAGGATGAATGCCTCGATCTCCTCTCCGTAAAGGTACTCTGATGCTTGGTGACGCGAACCAAAGTAGTAGTAAACAGGGCCAATCTCCACGCCTTTTCCGGCAAGCCATGCAAGGTGCTGAAGGAAGGCACGGAAAGGAGCCGCACCTGTCCCAAGACCAGCCATAATAATGGGCTGCTTGGGGTTCGGGGGTAGCTACAACACAGAAAGGTGAGCTCGGAAGAACAGAAGGTATGCAAGACTACTTACCTTCATTACACTAGGCTTAATGGAAACCGTGACCTTCTGTCCGATTTTCAGCCCGGCGAGGTAGCGTGTGCACTGGCCATAACGAGGGGAGCCTGCAGTAAATAGGTTAGAATAATAGCGAAATTGAATTAGTATGTACTCACCACTAGGGGTCAACCAATCAACCGTTACCACTAGCAGATCGATTCTGTCGCCCACCACACTCTGCGCGCTTGCAATACTGTAATGCCTCGGTTTGATATCACCGATCATCTCGCAAAGTCTCTCAATTCCAGGTCTCGCACTGGGGTACATCCTCAATACGTCCGCGAACGTCACTGTGTCGTTCTCCGAGAGCTTTTTGAACGTCGACGATCCCTCTGGAGAACCGATAAACAGCAGAGCATGCCTATCCACCGAGTTGGTGGCGTATTCTGCTAAATCGGTGTAAAACGATTTCGGCGGGTGACCGAAAAGGTCGATCTGCTGCTGCAGAGCTTGCAAAACAGTGCGGGTATGCATCTTATCTTCATCGGCAACGACGGGAATCGTGATCAGGCGATTGGGATCAATGTTGTACCATGCGCAGAATTGGAGCACTTCCTGCTCGTCGTTCCATCCATGAACTCCTAGGGCTTCGCCTATCGCATACTTGAGACCTGTACCTGAGGTGTCGAACTCCAGATGGAAAACATTGCGATCGTACTCCAGAGGAGTCAGACGCTTGTTCACGGTACAAGTGACGAGGTAGGTGCGGTCAGGGATCTCTGGGCGCAGTGCCGGATTTTGAGAGTACTCCTCCTCCGAAGACGCTAAGAAAGGCTGGTACACTTCTGGGAAAAGCAGGTGCTTGGCGGCGTCATGCCACGACCCTAGGCGCGCCCCGTTGACGACAGTCTCGCCGCTTCCGGTCTCCACCGCAATGGCGTTCGTCTCGAACTCCTTCAATGACGTCCCAGGCGCCTCCGATGCCGGTGGAGCGACGATTTCGATTTCCTCAAGGCCCGACCAGGCATGTGCATTGATTTTCTCCAGCGAAAAACCTTCAACAGTTTCTCCAAATGCTCCATGCGCGACCTTGAGAACGGTGTCCTCCTTTGCGATATCGCCAAGGTACAACCTCAGGAACGCGAGGTGCACAAGCAGATTTTGCACGACATCGTGAGCAGAGCCGGTTGCACCAGCGATTCGGTGAGCGATATCTTTAGCGTTGATAGTGGAGATGTGGAGATCTCTTTCGAGGATGAGCGAGACAACGTCGGCAGGAACGTTAGCGGCGAACTCTGTCGGCGTCCATGTCGTCACAGCCAGCACGGTGGAGCCGGGCTTGGCGAACTTCAGGACAGAGTGAGTCTTCAATAGGCTCTGGTCCAATACGGCCAAGAAATCCGCCTCCCCGTTGCTCTCTGGGTCGAAAGGTAAGACAAAGGGTATAGGGATATTTGTGTTCACCTCGCTCTTGGGAGCAAGAAGGAGGCGGTTGGCCGCAATGCCACCGGGCTTAGAGAAGACATCGTAATCGGTGAGAAGGCGGGCGGATATGCCCTTGCTGCCCAGGAAGATGTCCTCAACGACATGAGAGAGGGCGCCGAAAGGTGACTGCGGGATGCTGAACAGCAGGAGTTTTTTGAGGTTCTGCAAGTTGTTGGTGTGTGTGTTGTCCCAGGAGGAAGGAGATATTTCGTGAATGACCTTGGCGAAAAGGTTCTCCTTGGTGAGGTACTGCTGCGTCTGCGACGGTATGACGCGGTGTGCGCGGACTGCCACTTTGCCGGTTCCTTCCCAAAGAGCGGTGAAGACATCTGCATAGAGGTATCCTTGGGTAGCGACATTAGGCACATCGTCGAATACGTGTACCGTAGTCACGGTGGACGGAATAGCGGCCCGGAGAGCGGACTCGTCCCAAGGACGAAGCACGTTGACAATAACTACCCCAAGGCCATCTCTCCCTCCCGTCAAAGCCTTCGCCGCCAATGCCAGCGGCCCGTTTAGTAACACGATGACTGTCTGCGCGCTGCTATCGCCGGCATATTCGAAGAACGAATACCCAGCCTGGCCGATCGTCTCAGCCACCGTGGACGCCTTGCTCGACTCGTCCGCAAGGCGCGTGAGGGAGTGTCCGTACTCGCGACCGCTGCTGTGGTGGTCGAAGAAGTGGATAACATGGGATGGCAACCGGTATGAGATGGTTGCGAAATCGACTGCCTGCTGGGGGGTGGCGGACAGAAGGATGGTAATGTCCTCAGGGAGGATTGACCACACGGAGGCGAGGGGGGCCAGAGATGGGGACAGAGCCAAGCTCTCTCCTACTTGAATTACTGTGGGTACTTGAAGGACAAGTCGGCTAGCGGAGGTTGCAGGGGGCAAGTAGGAGAACGACGGAGCCATCATGGCGAGACCATTTGGCGTGGTGTACGCCGTCAAAACCGCCCCACTGCCCGTATCGTGGCTGGACCCTCCAGACAGCCTACCAACCAAGCTAAGTCCAGCTCCAGCTCTGGTCTGCAAATCGACCACAGGGGCAGCGGTACTCTCGACTTGTGACCACGCCTTGGTTAGCGTACCGAAGCCGACTTGCTCAGCGACATCGTAAACGTACACCGCTGAACTGTTCTTCGCCTGCGCGGCGATGAATTCTATAGCATTTGAAGCCTGCACGCGGGGGTTATGGAACACATCCTGCTGGACAGATTTCGGGAGGGACGTCTTCAAGCTCGGAGAAGGCGGCGAGGAGAGGGTAGTGGTGGAGGAGAGCGGCGTCGACCAGCCCGAGGTGTTCAGGGAAGGCATTTTCGAGGGAAAGGGAGGATGCTGAGAGACGGATTTCCGTTTACCGTGGCCGGCATATTTTTGATTCCAGATATGCAATGCTTGCAATAGAGATGAAGCCATTCGTGCAAAGAATCGCGTCTTTACGATCACGTGATATAATGTGCAATTAGGTAATACTGGCATTCAGAACTCCCGGGCCGAGTCCTTAGTCATGAGGCGGTATGTTTTATTTCTCGTACACAACTCAAGTACACGACCCAAGCACCCGTCCGACGCACTTAATGCTCTAATGTGTATGGTATCTATCTGCGGAACCACCGGATCATGGCCGAATGGTGTTGAACAGACGGTCACCCTGGGAGAGGGTGAGTAAAGTCGACGGTACAGGATAATTTGACTGCACTTACAGTATCACCGAGTCCTGGATTGATGATACCTTCAGGCGTAAGGCCTGGATCCACTCCTGCGACCCATATCTGCACGATGAAATTTAATCAATAACGCACCGAACGATACACTCCATTTACGTACCTCCACATCCGGGTATTCGGCGTGGACATGCTTCAATCCTTGCTCAGATGCAAGGATGCATAGCAACTTGACGTCTTTCACTGCAGGAACATTCAGTTTACACATACGAGGATCCCAGAGGCCACTCACCTGGAACACCCCATTCGGCAATCATGGAAAGAGCAGCGCAAGCAGTTCCTCCTGTGGCAATGAGCGGATCGAGGAGCAGGACCTGGTCAACGGGCGGTGAAGGGGGAAGCTTAGAATAGTCTGCGTAGATGGATTCAGTACGTGTCCTATCACAACTACGCGCATGCCATATACAAACATTCTACAGGCTGCAGTGAGACTTTTTCTCGATACAGACCGAGGTGATAAACAGGCGCAGAACTGAATACTCAAAATCAATTTGAATTGTCTTCCGGAAAGTGAAAGCACGCGTACGGGAAGAGAGTAAGCTAACATGAAGAGATTCAATCAATTCCAATGAAAACGAGGGAAATGGTGAAACAGATGAGCGCACCAATGCATCGGTCATCCCAAGCCCTGCACGCAGAATAGGGGTCAGGCCAATCCGTGGCTTGACCTTGGTCCCAGTAAAGGGGCCAACCGGGGTCCGCTAGTCACAGAGATATAAGAGATCGTCGTTGCAACAACGAAACGGACATACACCATCGAACGTCTCCTCCTCCAAGGTCCGGGTTGCCTCGATTCCAAGAATGAAGCTGATGTGGTTGATGCCCTGCGCAGAGAAGTGATTAGTATCTAGATATGCCGTTCGTTGTGCAGCATAGAAGCACCTCGCGAAACTCCTTTGATGTTGTTGAAGTTTGTCTGAGCTTGGAAAGCTCTGCGTTGACGAGCGGGTGGGAGATCACGTTGAGTTTGTTGGACATGATGGGGGTGTGAGGAAGGGATGCGAGAACAGGGGGATGGGTTGGTCGAATCCGAAGGACAACCGGGGTACTTATCCGAACAGAGACTGGATAGGCGCCCATTGTACATGCATGTGCCATGCGCCGCGGCGGCGCTTATCGCTATCTTATCACAAATGCACTACACAACGAGAATAGGTTGTATGCATACTCCCCAATCACCGGCGCTTGTACTCGCACGCCTTGAGTAGACTCCCTCTCTCTCCAATCTTGTTCCACTCTTTCTCGCTCTTCCCCTTGCGCGCGATCTTCCGGAACTCGAATAGTGTAAAGTGACTGTTGCTGTCATCCTGGCATCATTCTTATAAGGATGTACTTCACAGCGCGAACAAGGGACTCACCATCGACTTCTTCTTGAACCCAATAGCACCGACAAGAGATTGGAACGCCTCCATGTTGGTGAATCGGCTCGCCACTTCGGCAATTTTGAGCTCCCCGCTACATCAAGGATCAGGTCCCCGAATACCGCTCAAACAGTATCGTATCACTCACTTGGGCTTGAGGATCCGCCATGCCTCCCGAAGGCAGTTTGGCCAATTTGTGCCCATGAGGCTAAGCGCGCAAACCACAACATCCACGACGTGCGCTTCACCAACCCAATTATCCGCTTCACTTCCCTCTGACCCTGGTAATGGGAGTTTACTGCAAGTGTCCGCCTCGACGACATATGCCCCATCAGATACCAAGTCGAATGATAGCACCGTCATGCCTTTGGATACGAGAGCGCGGGCAAGAGCCGCGTCCCCGCATCCTAAGTCGGCAATAACTGTTTTCGTTGGATATGAAGAGAGCGTTGAAATATAGTACTCGACCGGATTCGTCGGCCATGATTGCACTTGATGCCGGAATCCAGCATGATACTAATATCCTTCAATAATTTAGATGGTAGCGGCTGGTTAAGGCTCACATACCTCCTCAAACACCTGAGAATCTTTCCGCATCATCTCATGTGCTTCACTGCTATCCGACTTGTAAAGGGTTTCATTTATTAGTCTAGAGAACAGATTCGGAACTTCGAATAAGTGAAAAGGGAAAACACGGTGGAGGAGTTAAATCACACCTGAAACGCGCTCCATCCAAACTTTGCTTCATATTCTTCTGAAGTGCCGTAAGGCCAGAAGGCGCTGGTTGCACACCTGTAGATGAAGATGCACTAGATTCGAGTGGAGGTTCTTCAGCCGGGTGTTTCACCTTGACCTTCTTTGTTGGTCGCGGAGACGATGAGCTCGTGTCCTTGTCAATTGGCTTTAATGGCATTGGACGTGATATCGCGGCCTTCTGTATACTGCGCACGGGCGGCTTTTTTGACTTTTTCTGCGTCTTCTCCGCTGGGCCCTTGCCTTTCGACGATGATCCTGCCTTTCTCGCATCGTCGGCCCCGGAGCCCCTAAGTTTTTTCACCAGCCTTTCCAGATTCACTTCGGCGGTATGGTATTTGCCGGAGTCCACGGAGGTCGGTCGTTTGCGCTTCTTGGAAATTTGGCTTGTAGAATCTCGGGCGGGCTCAGCTTTTACAGACCAGCCGGGGACGTCGAAGAGAGGCATGTGCCGGCAAATGTAAGGTTGAAATTGCAGTAGGGTTAGACGCGGGATACCCGGGGGGAATAAAGGCTTGAAAGGGTATGAGTGCCTCGATAGATAGCAAACGGTAGATCGTGTCAAGGTCAAATTGTCGAAGTTCTGACGCAGAAGCGGACCGTGCGGCAAATCCAATTCGTTCTCCGCGCAGGAGTAAACCAAGTAGTTAGCGCTAACCCTTTGTTCATGAGCGCTTGAGCCGCCAACGTTTCTTTGATATTGCTAAATTTAAATTATCCCTACTGAATGCCAACTTCTCATGCAGCATCCGGATTCCTCAAAAACCAAAGCCATCAGTTACTCAACTCGAAATGGTTCGACGGATATCTGCAGCCAATCCAGCACTTAGGTTCTTTGTTTTGAATGATTATTAACCAAAGTAGGACGGGTTGCATGGGACGAAGCGCGGCCTCATGCCGCAGCCTTCGAAGTCAACCTTTCTTCTGATGAGGTATGCTATCGGTCCTTTATTAAGAACCGCGACTCCTTCAGTGAAAGCACTCACTCCT
>JASFDH010001667.1:0-13729 GCA_036937195.1 Nidularia pulvinata
TCGGACATCTTCACGCAAAATCGCACTTCCTCCTCTCCAGGATGGTGAAAGGGTGAAAATACGTAGCCGAATCCATCCGCAAGGCCATCTTTTTCAGGTGCATCGCCAAGTTCCCCGTGCTGCACCTCTCCCTTCGCAGGTGAGTAAATAGCCCAACGGAAAGTACCAGAATACCCGACTCCGTTGTTTTGTCCATTCCATTCAGCAATCTAATTCCAATGAGCATGCATAAAAGGCATCCAAAATTTAACATACTTTTATACCACGCAGAATGAGGACATCTCCGAGCATGGGAGAAGGTAGCCATTGAGGATACTTCTTCGCGAAACAATTAATGCCGAATCCTTCTGGGCTAACCCCAAAATTCTCGATGATGACATTGCTTGGGTCTATTAATCTGATACTACGCTTAAGTTCTGCAGGGAACTCAAGTAAATAAGGGCCCTGGGAAGCTAAAGAGAATAAAATACCTCCAGTTTTAGTAACTGTAATATCGCCAGTATATGTAACAACGCCAATAATGTTCGTTGTGGACCTAGCGAGAAGCTTATCGAGGGGATCATAGGCGGGCTTCAAAAACTAGGTCAGAAAAGAAATGCAAACGCAAGCAAGCAAAACTGTTACATTAACTGTACGAAGACCTGCTTGTAGATCCAGAGGATTGTGATTACTGGAAGAGGAAGTAGGTGCAACGCTCTGTACGTCTTCCTGCTGCTCAGTGACATTAAACGTCTTGTTGGATTGAACCGGGAGCACCGCAATATTGCTGGTAGATGGAGATGCTGTGGGGGCGTGCCTTGTGGTTTTTTGAGGATTTTCTGAGTTCTTCGAGGAAATGGTATCTTTGGTAAGAGGTGCAGACCCTTCAGTCCGTTTAACCTCAATTTGTTTGGATTGCTTCTGGAGCTGCTCCCGCTCCGCCTTCTTCTTCTTCTTCTGTTGTTTCTTAGTGAGTTCTGGTGGATTCTGTCGCACATCTGCTGGCGAGAATGTTGACGGAGCGGAGTATAGCTTTTGCGATGGTACAACAAGCGCCGTGATGGTGGTGCCAGGAGTATGAGAATGGTCAGATTCGGGCAGCTTTTCTGGTGGATCGGATAATTCGTCTTCGGCCTTCCTGACGAAATAGGCGGGTACTTTTGAACGGTCAAAATCCTCAGAATGATGAATGGGAACAGGATGAATAACACCCATGATTTCGGAATCGACCTGATTTCTGCTAGGTTCCTTGACGGTCGTCACATTAGCAGACACATCCCTTGGCGTTGAAAACCAGTCATCGCCATCTATTATTGCTGATTCGGTTTCTATACGCTGCAAATAAGTTTCTTGAATGGAAGAAAAATGAAGAAGAGCATAAATACGTTGCCATGTATCCAAAATCTTTGCAAATGAGGCTGGCCCGGCGTGCCGTATATACTTCATAATTATGCCTTCTTCGTAATGCAACTTCATCGGAAGGGTTCCAATTGGGACATATCTCGTCAACTTCTCCACTCTGACGCCCTTCAGTGCTAGATAGACTTCATCGTGAGGCTTCAAATCGATGTCGCCGAAGAACTTTGCGCATAGGCCAGATAGACATACATCGAAGCGATGTCTTCGTTCCTGCCCTTCATGAACACATGCAGTCCTTAGAACGAAAAGAAGTCTCTTTTGTATAGGTGGCCAAATCATGAGGATCTTTCCAGAGATGTAGCCATGCTCGTCAGCCGTTCCATTCTTGTATACATGGGATGCCGATAAGGAGTGTTTTGCATCGTCGAAAAACGTGTCTGAAACCTCTTTGAATCGTTTGCTTCTGTGCGAGTCGTCGTTAAAAGAAGTTCGCTTCATGGATATTGGAGATGAAAGGTCAATCGCTCAGTTCAACGTTTCCTAAACGGTGGTGGCTGCCAAGTTGAAGCAGGGCACGTGACGCGTGACGTTTCGCGTTGCGTTTACATCCGTGAGAATCTGAGGCTTGCGAAGTGCGCGATCGGGGATGATTACGTAATACAGATAACCTAGCAACGGGAGTCAGCATGGTCCAGTGAGAACAGTTCTCCACCACGGGGACGCCATCAACGACAAGGCTATACTTGCCGCACTCACGAATTCGATATTGGGTACAAACCTCCAGCATCTGCGTCCGTCAGAGATACTTAGCTTCTTCTACAATTGCTAGCTTCTTCAAACTCAAATGTCAGGCATCAAAGCGGCACCTGCGTGCGTAATTCTCCTCAATCTGAACTTTCCATACATTCTTCTAACACAAATGTACCGGGTATTAGTCCATGGGAGCTGAAAGGGAAAACTTGGATATTTGTTTTGTCACCATTAGCTAAAAAAGCTAACTTTCCTACTGGATTTTCCGCTGCATACCAAGCAGATGTGTTGGCTTCCGGGGGAGAATTTATTGGAGGTTTAGGTTTACTGCAGGTGCGTTACAAAAGCGCGAATGAATTATCTCCTGAAATTGACTTAAGCTTTGTTGAAATGCAGCTCGTCTCATACACCGAAAGTCCAGTTGGTGTGTTGATATTCTTAATCCCGATCCATTCACTGACTCCTAATCGTAGGACCTTGTAAGTCATTAATCACCCCCAAGACTCTCAAATTGAAGCAGTCACTCTGCAGACGACGAGTTAATATATATTCCTGGGAGATGGAAGTATGCAGGGGGTAAAGAAGGGTTTCGTATAACTCGGATTTACGTCTCTTCCAAGGAATCGGTGGAAAATGGTATGCCCTGGAAACTTATTTCTACTTATTATTATATAACTTATTGGTGTCATCAGGTCGTCGCAACTGGAATATACCAAGTCAGTACTTTCAAATATCTTCCAATTATCTTGGAACTGAAATAACTTCTTAGAGCAGCTTGCGGACTTCAGTTACAATACGGCAGCAGATGGCAGCGCCAGCTTCACGGTCGCACTTCCAGGATCTGCGACTCCTTTCTTCAAAGCTTCGATTAAACCTGTTCCACTGATTTCTGCAATCCCTCTCCCATTGAAGTCTGCCATGCTTGGTACCTATTTCGGCCTTATACAGCCTCCCCTCCCAGCAGAAGACACTAGTCCGGAGGAGGTAGGTACACACCAATGGGCAGCACTTTCTCCCGTGATGAATGGAAAATCTCACATTACCAAACTGGTGGGAGGATTTGAACACGGAGCCGTAGGTAATGGTCAAGAATTCCCGGCACTGAGGCCATGGACTGTTGGAGTTGCAGCAGAGGATGTGGTTCTGAATTTTGGACCAGCTGATTTTTACGATTCTCTTTGAAGGATGTAAATGTACTTCTCTTGGTTATATGATCTTATATGTATGATATAAGCGTTTGTCTTCATAAAGTTCCTTGTAGCGATTCCCGGTGTTAAATGACTCGATCGATGATGTTGTACAATCTTCATGATAATAAAGTTACAAGGGCATTCGTAACAAGGATCAAGCCAATATAGAGTATACCGCCCTTCTGCAAGTCATATACAAATGTCCTTGGGGAAGAGGAGGAGGATGAAGTGGAAGTGACACTAGGTAAGTCTGCACTGGTGGTTTCGACCGGAGTTGGAGGTGTGAACGGAGTGCCAACATCAAGGGAAAATGTTTGCATGAAGTCTTCTGTGTAGGTAGTACTATCAGAAATACTGTGCATATCGACAGTCATTTGCAGGCCTTTGTCCTCGATAGAACCCGAATAGAAGTTGTAGCCCTCAACTGAGTTGAGAGTTCGATTGAGCTTCAGGTCAATCGACGCATTCAGCGGAGGTAAGAAGTTAGGGATTGCGCTGTCAAAGACCGTCATATACACGCGTGATGGAACTGTATCATTGCGAACCTTCGAGAAGTGCATTAATCAACCATCACAAATAGCCATTTAAAAAAATATTGCTTACCGCAGCGACAAGATGGTATGTGCTTATACTATCATTTATTCCAGACAAACTGACAGAGCTCAACGTTGGCACATATAGAACAGTGTCTTGAGCGATTTCATACCCTGTCCCGCCATTGTCATACAAGATCGGTGACGTCCCATTATGCTCGTCTACTTCAAACCAGAATTTTGAAATGGACACAGTAGAATCAACCGGAACCACGAAGTTGTAATTGAGGAAGTAATAGCCGAGACGTAGTGTAACTGGTGAAATGTTAGGGTCGTCTTGATTTCGCGCCGCCGGAGAAGCCGTTTTGAAGCGACCATCGCTGCATCCTTGAGCGTCTCCCCGACGATCACACCACAGCATTTTGACTGTCCGATTATCACTAACAGTAGTATTGATGGATTGTGTTAGCTACGGACAAAACCTATTAGTTGTCTTGTCGCAGAGTTGTATAAGTCAAAGCTAACGCGTAGAGATGCCTTGAACACAAGCCGGTTACGCTCCAAGGTCAGCTGCACCTTGAATACCTTTGCATGTAGCAAGGCCACTTCCTCCGTTAATGTCACGTTTGAAGGAACCATGTTAATCATGCGCTCCAAAATAGTTAAACATGACCGAGTATATGCGTCAGATGAACTTAGTCTATGAAAAAAATTAAATCTCGTGAGACGAGTAGTAGGCGAAACACGAAAACTCACCTGTGCATCGTGACATTGTTGTCACTCGAAAATATCCGCAAATCAGACCTCACAGTTTGATTCACATCCACTACCAGTGGGTTCGCTGTGGTTCCATCCAGGTATTGTAGAACACTGAACAACATTAAGTTTTAGACAGGGCTAGTTAAAGAGAAGAAAAGCGTCCAACATTGAGTTATCAAACTGGGTTGAATTGTCAAAATTCTCGAAGATGACTTTTGATTCATCACTACCAGGTGGCACGATGGCCGGAAAATCACGACTCCTTACACCACCTAGTGTGTGTCCACAGGCAACTAATGTTATCATTTCTTCTTGAGTGAAGCCTTGACGGCGGAACAGCTCCGTATGAGTTGCCAGATCCTGTTGTGGTTCTGGCACTCCAAGTGGTCCAGCTTGTAGAGCATCTATACGACCACCCCGGAACGGCACAATAGGGCCTCCACAGGAAGCAACTGCGAATACTGTAGCCATTGCTATAACATCGGAACCTGTAAATGCAAATTAGCAAAATCGTAAAATATGAGTGATTGGCAGAGTATTCACGGGAAATATATTTATTTGAGAACGACTTGAAGTCCTGAAGAGAAACGTTCATTCCACTGCCGATGTTCTTTGCAATGTTGAAATAGATTCAGAATGATTTTCATGCTCAAATTGATCTGCGCGTACCTCGTCCCTTCCCAGCTCGAATGCGATGGAACCATCAAGTCCCCCCGTTCCATCTGCCGCATTGTGCGTAGCCGTGTCATGATATGCCTGGAAAATAATTGTAGGTTATATATAAGTTACGTGAGAGAGAACTCACAAGGCGAAGCCATTCTGCTCCAATGGAGGCTTGTGTGCCCGATCTTGTCTTGCAAGGATGCTGGAGAGAGGCCATGTTTGATCCATCGTAGCGTCTACCCTCGTAAAGAAAGGATTCCAATGCATCATATTGAGGTGAAGGCCAGCGATATCCAAGTACTGTTGATAAAGCCACGCATGCGAGGAGTATGAGCTGCACGCGGCAGTCGGAAAGCATCTCCGGATTCCAGAAGCCGCAAATGAGGGAGAGACCAGAATATTCTCTGGATAGAACGATTGACAGAAACGATAGAAGAGCAGGCTGGTTTTCCCTGAGTACGCCAGATGAGAGGTTAAGAGATCCAGCTAGCCCGGGCAGAGAAAGCTCTAGTTGCTAAAGCCGATACTTCATATGTAGCATAGTACTGCCTTGAGGCTTGGGATAGCCGCACACGTACTGATCAGGACGTTGATGCAGGGTTTGCGTTATACATCTACAGTTCTTTAGGATACACGTGAAGAGTCGGGCAAGTTGAGGATTGCCGATGAAGGGAAAGTCTAAAGACGTTGCAGGACCCTGAACATCCGGCGCTACTTGCCGCTTTATATATTGCCGCCTGCAGCTAAAGCTACTTGGTAGAAAAGAATGATTTCCATAGAGTTTGCGCAGTGAAGCTCAAGCGCTCAAGGCCAAGCGAGGCTCATTGGTGAGATCCCGAAAGTCGGAAAGAGTTCAACTCAGCAAGGACACGGTCATTTCGGGCCGTGACTGTCAATAGATTAGACCCGCCGGTTTGAATGCGGCAGAGTCCCGGGTCCGCCAACAAGCAACGACACTAACAAACGCTAATCCTAGGACGGCGAAACAATGCTATAGAGAAGAAACGAATGACATATGTAGTGTTTGTTGGTATGCGAGCTAGGAGCTCCAGGGAGTATACTCTGTATGATCCACTTAAGTCCTATAATCTATCAAGACAATCAAAAACAGTTCCTAATGCAACAAGTCCAAAGCTGTTGGCGCCGAACTTGTTCTTATGGCGAAGACTGAAATTCCATGCGGCCCATGCGTATTCAAGCCCGTTCGTCAATTTCTCAATTGAGGCCTCCTCTAGCTTGTCTATGAACTCCCTCTGGATGTCTCGCACCAATGCCGAAGCATGAAGACGCATCCGATACATCCTATCTTTTCTCCATCTCTTCTGAGAGCATTTCGCAAGTATAGTCCCAATAACAACTTCAGCTTCCAGAAGCCTAATTCCAGGGGTGTTAGACAGTGTATGAGTCGCGCAAATATACCTGAGTTCATCTGCATATTTGCCAAACAAACTTGTGAGCTTCAGGGAATCACCAGCGAGAAGAGCCTCGTCCTGGAGATAAAATCGGATACGATTCTTGATTGCGAAAGAAATTGGATCAGTAAAAGTGTGAGTGTAATGGGTGGTGTCGGCAGAGAGTGCAAGGGGTTCAACAAGTGTGATGGAGCGATACATCTGACCCAGCGCTCGACTAGACTCATAGTAATCTGTCTGGCGTGGTGAAACGACTTCGGCTGCGTGCCAATCTGGCTTGCACCGGATGAGAGTGCGAGGAAGTCTGTTATGGTCCAGATCCACAGGAATTCCTTGTTTAGGGTAATCAACGGCCTAAGGACAAGGGTCAGTATTCCGAATAACACTATAAGCCTAATGTTGAATCAAACCTGCGAGCATAGTTCTGCAAGCCCCAAACAATTTCTGTCATGCATGCCATCCTAAAATCGATATATATTGGTCAGCTTATGGGTGTGAAGACTGGAAAGCGTGCGAACCGATGATTGATCTTGTGAAAGACAAATGAATCAGCCTCCTTTCAAAGATGAACAGTAATATGTACCTGCTATAATTAAGAGCCTATCTGACAGTAATCCCTATATCAACCAAGATTAGAATACAGCCAGCTCAATGTGAATGAATTAATCGTGAGCGTACCAAAACATCGGAATTAATATATTCAACAACGAAGTCACAGATATCGTTTACAGTGCTATCTCGATGCAGTTTGAGAGTGCCTCGAGATGTATAAGAAGCCGGAGGAATGATCTCATTTGGTAATAATGGATTATAATGTATAACGGAAAAAAGGTCACTAGAGGATACATGTTCAGCTCGGTTTTCAACCAAAAAAATAGCCACTCACCCGTCGACGTCTCCACCTCCGAGGCATGATGCTAAAGATCGACCACCTATTAAATAGGCATGGTGCACCTCATTATCGTCCGTGAGTGCTAAATGAGATGTCAAGACACGTACCGACGGAGGGGAGGACCACAACATTCTTTAGATGACGGAATAGGCATAGTTTATCTTCAGGCGGCTTTCCAATTGCACGGACACGCTGGACTGGGAAAGGTATTAGGGCAAACCTTCAAAAGCTGAACTGTAAGTGAAATCTCTACCATCTCCGGGATGCGCAACTGGGCTTCTGGAAATGCTACAAGAACCTTCTAGATAGATGGGCTCTGGATCTCCTGGTCTCTGTATGCACGCTAATGGGCTGTACTGAGTAATAGAGTGAATGATGAAGTCAATATTTATTACCGTAGATGTGGTCTTCGGGCAACACGTAGACATCTTTGGACCATTCGTTTTGATACGCAGGCCCTTCGTCAGCCACCCCGACCAGTAAATAACTATCTGGGATCGGTATCCGCGCACTGTGCTTAATTTCGCGCAAAACATCTATCATTGCAACCTCTCTGAGCTGCATAAGAAATGGGTTGTCGACGCCTGGTGTATGATTTTCGGGGCGTAAAGTCAGACCAAGATTCTCGACTTGCTTCAGAATTGAGGATAGTCTGTACGGGCGACCCAGGTTGTGGCCATTCAAGACGTCACGGAACTGGGAGATCGAGTCATGGATTGTACACACTTCAGCAACGGCACTATCTTGAAGTTCTTGGAAGGATTCCTTTCTGACGCCCAAATCTTCAAGGATCATAACAAGAGGCCTGACGTTAAGCCTTTTAGTGTGAAATATCGAATATCACGCGAACAAACACGAATACGAACCTATTTAGGTAGCAGACATTTGGGTTTTCGAAAGCCTGTGCAATCTCTAATGGTGCCAGCATGGCCTGTGATCCTTCAACCTCGAACTTTCTCATCGAAGGTCGCAGTCGCATTAAGATTCCGCCTGAGTTCTTGTCAAGATGCTCATCGACAGCTACAACGCCCTTAAATCCCAAGAAACGTATCTGATACTGAGAAGAGAGAACTAAGCATGAGAGATGCTTTACATGGGAGGGACTGGAGACTTACTGCAGACGGCTGAATCGTATTTTCGCCATGATCATGACGATGACTGCACAGCTGTGCCCAAATTCTATCACCCAAACTTTTCGAGATTGTTCCCACTCCGTCAGTGAAGAGATATTCACAGCCCTTTCCACTGGGGGCTAAATCTGGAATCATTTCCCATTCTTCGCGACGAATCTCGACTGAGGGGGCGGTTGCTGTAAATGCTTGAGCCAGACGTGCGGCGTACTTCGACGGGCACTTCAAAAGCTCCGTTCCCTCGAAGTCACCCAGTTGACTTCTAATCAAATGTGAGGTGACGAAGCCTTCTAAAGGATGGTGGAAAGGATTCATGAACCATACGGCGTGCTCCCGCAGGGCAGAGCTCGAATAAGCAAGGAATTCAAATCTTCTTCCCGCCAGCTCGAATCCTTGCTTGAGAATGGCACCGACACGATCGCGCAAAAATGATGTACCGTCGACTTGTGCAGCCCATCTGTACTGAAGCCTGTCTTCATCCCGGAAGTCGACACGGATGAAATGGTTCTCGTAGCCCTCATAATGACGAATAACTCGATTCGATTGTGTCGGGTATGGACCTTCCAGAATGACACGAGTGGGGGTGAAGGTGACGTGACAACATCGGAAAGTACCAGGCAATGGCGGTGTATCCAACCAGACAAATTTCTCCAGCGCACGCTGAAAGCATGCTTCTGGACTTTCTTCGGGAGGTCGGATTTGGAGAACTTCGGCGAAGTGCCTAAGGAAGTCGCCAACATATCGGCTTTCATTCAGCGAATGGGCCCCGGATAGCCCGCGAACAGCAGCCATCAAGCCCTCTATCTCATTCGTGTTCAGCGCACCATTGCACAGAAGAGATTCAAGCTGAAATGCCACAGGCCATTCGAACTGAAGAAACGTTTTGCGAAGTGTGTGTAGGCGTCTTTCCGTGAAGAATCCTGCTCGGATGGCTTCGATTGGATGTAGTTCCGGAAGCCTGACAATGAGATTCTCCGTAGCAAGTCCCGCCGTTTGACACATCCCAACAAATATCTTAATCACATCGATATTCAAATCGTGGTAAAGCACGACGCGAAGATGTGGAGCATAAGGGGCCACAACTGCATGAGCAGGGTGTAGAGATCCTATGCGATGCTTGAACTTCCTATTGTCGATGTGTTCGTCGCCTGTGAGCATACGGTGAAATTCTATCCGTTCCATGACTGGCGGTGTTAAAGTATCGAAACAGATGTCTTCAATAAACACATTCAGCTATTATAAAAACAAGAAGAATCATAAAAAATGAACATACACGGACTACGACCGTCGTAACCAACGGCGATTTTGTGAATACTTACAAAGCTGATAGCCACTGTCTTGCCAGTTTTCTCGGTTGTGCTATTACCGAGCTGCCAATACATTTAGCATTTTATGCCATTTTACTGAATAATGGCAGCTTAGCTGACTTCTAATAGAATACGTTTATGCTCGTACTCGAATTTTAGCCATGCCACGCTCTTAACGGTATAATCACCTTCCCACTCTATGGAAAATGAACGAGATTTAAGCCGCTGATTTGGTGTTGATGGATATGAGGCACGGTAGAATAAACCGAATTGGACCAAGTCTACGCGTAGCTTGTCCTGAAGTTGTTGGATGGTATCATAGAATTTCTCCTCTAGATCTGGGCTGACAAAGGGTGTTTTCTGCAACGTCATAACCAATCCCTTTGGCGGTCGTCGGGCCTGCTTAAAAAACTTGAGCTTCTTATGGTCGACTCTAAGGGGGTGGTTGAGGATATAGGATAGGAATCTATTTCCAATCCCTTCAGTGGGTAAGGTCAGAGTTCCTGTACCATCGTTACGAATGCCACCGGCGGGACTAGGATTCAACTTCACTTGAAAATTTATTGCTCTCTCATCCTCTTTCCTGGGATGGAACTCATCTGAATGCAGAACCTGAGCAATGGCACGAGTAACAGTCCATTCGTTGACGTCGGTAGGTATGAACTTGATCCCTACATCCATCCTATAAGATAATCAGGCATCTTTCGCAGAACAACAAAGGGTGTATCTCACTCTCATAGCACTCTATGAGTATTGAAAATCTGAGAAGAGCAAATCAACTGGTAGCTAAAGAGTTACTCATGGAGTACCTGAAGAAAAGGGTATCGATAATGCCAGAAGTTCAAAGCTTCTGAGTTCAATAACAACTTGTTACTGGATGAATCCGATCACGTGATTTGTTTAGAACATCAGAGCAGCGTGGCTCATTGTTGGCTCCGAATTAGACCAGTTTAACTAGGATACCGTTCAACGTTAACTCGCTTATTGAGTAGGATACTCAACGCTTTCATGCTTCAATGTCCTTGAAGCGTCTAAGTTTTTCTCAACTAAATATGCTCACAACCGTGGACCTTTGGAATTCTCTCCGTTCTTACTTGCACCAAATCCTCTTCACCATCGCTGATATAAAAACTGTGTTCTCCAGAGTCGAAAGGTGGCCGGTGTCCATAAAGCAGAGCATGCACTATTTCAAGCTTCATATCTCGGATAATTCGTTTCTGGCAACCCACGCTATCTCATTCGATTTTGGCAACATTAACCACTCTTCCGCTCTTCTTGGCTGTGTGTCTATACTGGTTATCTTGACATTTGTCTCTCGTATCGTTTTAGGCTCCTCTACCTACGGACGCCGTGCAGAAGCTTCTGGATCACTAAAAGTGCTCTCATCGATCATCGTCCCTACCAACTGTGCCTGGCCTTCCGACTACGCGCCTGTGCTGAAGCATTCGAGCTGTAATCTTTCTTCATTCATGACAATATACCCATCGAACCTCATGCACAACATCTATTCTGGTACTGTCGAATTTCGAGACCTTGACGTGCTGGGTGACATCTTTCGCGATCGACCGTTGCAAGGATATGGGTGGATGATAAATCTAGAGTATGAGAGGTCATGATGGATTTCTGTCGGGAAATGGGTTATCACATCCCAAATCTCTTCCTTTAACGTGAGTACTGTTATCGAATTCTCGCATGTGTTGTAGCCGACGATTGGTCAAGTATAAATATCCACATCCAGGTTGATATATGCGTTGTTGACGCACCTAAGCACTCAACTGAGGTCTCTAAATTCTTACAGATACATCTGTTACTGACCCTATGATTTCCGAAAACGCGCAGCAAATCAGCACTGCTGGCTCTTCTCTCTTCAGGTTACATGTTCCTCAAGTAATGGATCTCGACTTCATACCTTGTTCTCATCTTCAAGCAACTCTACTCAACGTCCTGAAACCACTTCAGCCCGGGACGTCCATCTCAATTCACCTCACTACATTGTCACCATGCATTAGCCCCTTGAGCAGGCATTTCATTACTAGCGCCATACCGTTCCTACCACACAAATATCTCAGTGACAGTTCAAACCGCACTTCTATCCCAATGTTGATATCACTACATCGCGTTATTGAACTTATTTGGTCTGGGCACGCGCCAACTGCTATCGATTCCGTCACAAATATTTCAGAAGCGCGCAAACAGTCGCTGCAAGCTGCTGGGAAGGAGCTAGTGGAGGATGGAATCACCAGGACTGGGCGTGTCACGGAATGGGGATTAGAAAATGGGCGCCAACAGCAACTTATGTTGAGCTGGGAGGCAGGGCTGTTCGCTGCAGAATACCTTTTACGCTGGGAAATTATTCTTCGTAGTGAATGAATAGATAGCGTGCTTAGGCTGGGAAATTATCCTGTGAATGAACAGCCAACGCGCTTTCTCTGCAATTAATAGTGACCCCAAAGTTCGTCCACGGGTTGATATTTCACATGTCATTAAGGCTGTTCTCAGTAAGTCAGCGTTTCTACAATGGCATCAAGTATACGGATAGCGTCTGGTATATGGAACTTCTCATATTGCAATGCAGTAGGTACGCTATAAGGATGCATTAGCAATCGCGTACAATTATCAAAGAGGCACGGAAGTACTCACTCCCATCCAGTCACTCGTTTAACGGGGGCTTCTAGCTTCAAAAAGCATCTCTTCTGTATTTCCGCACTAATCTCAGCACCAACACCAGCCGTCATCCCCGCCTCATGCACAATAACCAGCCGCCCAGTGCGTTTCACACTCTCCGCGATGGTCTCCGCGTCCCAAGGCAGGATTGAGCGCATGTCGATCAGCTCTATCTTCGCCGAGCGCAGGGATGCGGGGATGTGCGGTTCCAGCGAGGGGGCGGGGGAAGTAAGCATGTGGAGAGCAGTTTCACAATGGTACACGGGTGTCCCCCATGTCAGAAGTGTTAGATCTGAGCCAGAGACAAGGGTTTCAGCTTTCCCTAGAGGAAGCTCATAGTCGTCTACGGGAACTTGCTCGACTGCAGAACGATAGAGAATCTTTGGCTCCATGAATATAACGGGGTTAGGATCTCGAATGGAGCTCAATAGCAGGCCTTTCGCCTGAATAGGAGAGCGGGGTATTACTATCTGAGTGGAACGCGTCAATACGACATATCATCCATGGTTTGAGCAAATATACCTTAAGCCCCGAGGCTCCCATAAAGAATCCCTCTGGGGACTGTGAGTGATATAAGCCACCATGCCCCTATTGGCGACAAGTGTTTAGTTCATGGCAGAAATTACGAAGATGATTTACTGACAACTGACATGGTCGGTGTGCGAACCGTGAGGCCACCAACATTGTAGCTTCCGCCTGAGCGATATCGGATTTTCGCAGCCTCATTGACTAACTGTTGTTGGTTAGACCATGGAGACAGCCTGAGGAAAAGAAAAGGAGGAGCATGCCTGATCAAATGCCGGGAATATATAGTCTGCAAATTGGATTTCTGCGATAGCAGTATGGCCCATGAGTGCAAGTCCGATTCCAAAGCCAGCGATGCCTTGCTCAGTTAAGGGTGTATTGAAGACGCGTTCACGGCCTTCAGGTGACCATTGGTCAACACACATTGGAGTAAGAAAAGAACGACAAACCGAATTCTTCTGCGAGACCCTGTAGGCACAGAATGAATTAAATAGAGCGCAGCAGGGATCGGCACCGGGTAACCCACCATAGTACACCTGAACACGCCGCCGAATGCTACGTCCTCC
>JASFDH010001668.1:0-13728 GCA_036937195.1 Nidularia pulvinata
CCTAGATAGCTATTTTTAGCTGATTCCATGTCTCAGTTCTTGGTTTGCTTGTATTTCAGACATCTCTCACTAGAGATTGAATGTTTATCCATATTTATTCTCCAGGATGGCATCCTGCCAGTGCCTTTCTCTTCTATTTTGCTCTGTTTTTCAGTACCTAGTTACTTATCTGAATATCTTGTTCCTCTGTATTTCTCTTACTTATCTTCTGTCCACACCTAGTAGGGTTTTCTACTTAGCTAGTATAGATCCATATATTTTATTTATTATTATTTTACATTCTGCATGTCTGTGGTTGTCTGTCTGGTCCTCTTCCATGCAAGGTTCCACTATGTTTCTTTCTCTCTCTTTGTGTGTGATTGTTGGGGCTTGCATCTGAAGCCAAACAAAGCATCACTGTTTCCTCAGTTCAGCTGTACTATAGCCTCTCCCAGTCACAGTTTATGTCATATCCCTATGCAGCACAGTGCATGCCATCTCTGAACCACTCACAATCAATCCTGATGCTTTCCCAACTTCCCCCTCATCTCCAGGCTTACTCAGCTTTACTCTAGTCCATTTCCATTTTTGTACCTACTTCATTTCAGCCACACACACTATACTTTTCATAGTATATCTCTTTGCATTAAAATTCAATTTGTATTCCTTTGGTCTTTGTCATATGCTCTCTATCTCTTAACCCACTCACTTCTCCATTGCACAAGTATGATTATAGTGCTCTGCATATTACTCTGGTTACTCAGACTTTTAGTATTTAAGTACTTTGAATGTGTCATAGTACTTCAGTTTGTTGATTTTATATTGTCTTCAACATCTCTACTAGTCTCTAACTAGTGAATAACTACCTCTAAATCATCCTCACTCATCTCTACTCATATTATCCTTCTTGTCATTGTACTTTGCACTCAACAAGATCTCCAGTCTCTGGAGATCCCTCCTGACCAAATATCTGGTCAGGAAGTTGAGTATTGATTGTCATTATACCTGAAACAACTCACTCACCATTATCTGTAAATTGAGTGTTAGGAAAAAAGGAGGCACAGCACATAAGCTGAAGCTGTTGCCCATCTTGACTCTTGTACCCTGGTAGCACTTGAATACATTTACCAGAGATATTCCTGGAGTCTCCAGAGTCTTTCTCTGGTGACCTCACACACTCTATCTGTCTGGAACCTCTGGGTTATATCCCAGGAAGACCAGTTCATGACAGTTTAGCTGTATCAGTTCCCTATGGTTCTGGATGCCAGTGCTATATTCAGTGCTGCTATGCTCTGTGTTTTCCCTCACTCTAGCTAACCCATTTACTCCAGTACCTAGGACTTCATTATTGTACTCTATCCTGTCATAGCTAGTTGTTTTCACTAATATCATAATTTAGATGTTGATATGAGGTTTTTCCTTAGTGTTTAAGTGTAGATCTGCCTAGGGCATATCACCACATAACAGGTACTTGGTAGAATTGAATGAGGCAGCAGAAAAGGGGGACAATATGGACAATGGAAGGGTTGACTCAGGATTAAATGAACATGGAGGCAACATTGCACAAGGAGCAGGAGAACAGGGCAAAGGGCATGATAGGAGAGGAGAGTGAGTGAAAGGGAGGGAATGACAATGCTGGCACTTGCAGTGTTAATCATCACAAACCTAGAGCCTATGCAGGATGTCACTTAGCTTATTTCATGCTCTCTCCAATTGCAGCTTCACCCTGTGTGGCAGCTTTCTTGATGTGGCATGGCAGCAGGCACAGGACCTTGAGTGATACACTCAGGAGTGCAGGAGAGGTGCACACAGAAGATGTTTGTGGATGGTCAAGTTGTGAGGCTTGGGGAGATGGGGCAGAGGCCACAATGGTGGGAACTGGAGAGGATGTAGTGGCAACAACAGTCAACATGATGGAGGAAGGTGGGAAAGGTTGAACATTGGTCACATAGCCCAGCCACCAAACACAAATACAGTGAAGTTTGAATTTAAGGGAAAAAAAATAAAACTGAAAATTGAGGTGAAAGTTGAAAGAGCTGTGAAAACCAACCCTCATGGTCTATTTTTAGAAAAACTCACTTTTCCACTCATTTCGAGTCTATTTCTCGTTCTATTTTTCTTGAAAATTGAATGAAAAATGGAACTGTGAGCTACACTAATGATCTCTCATAAGTTAAATTGAAAAGTTACTAGATCCTGTTGCTCAATGAAGCTTAGACGGATAGCTGGGATGAATTTACAGTTATTCATGCACTATTGAGGAAATATCGACCATTAAATTACTTCACGTCCCCACTACATATTCAGCAGATATGTTAAACGTGATGTCGTCACGATTATTTAACTCCTTGCAATATTCGTGCACTCCATCAATAC
Organism: Nidularia pulvinata; assembly: GCA_036937195.1. Taxonomy (NCBI): domain Eukaryota; kingdom Fungi; phylum Basidiomycota; class Agaricomycetes; order Agaricales; family Nidulariaceae; genus Nidularia; species Nidularia pulvinata. Next base: position 2,356 of record JASFDH010001668.1, read on the forward strand.
AGTGAATGGGTCGCTCTTCCTTTAACCACTGTTCTTCTGGAGATCTTAGTATCAACACCAGCCGTACGTCGGACAGAGAACTAAATTCTGATCGGTTGAAGGTCTGACACAAATACTCTAATGGTTGCTGACTTCGCAGGATTGAATACACATATCTTGACGTGCATGAGCTATAGTCTACAGCAAGGCAAATAGTCGAAATACCCATGGCAACGTTTGGTGGCAGTGATTGCAAGAACACTGGAATGAGACCGAGTCCAAAATACATCATTTCGATGGAGAACTTTGTAAGCTTCTGTGTTATATGGAATCTGGTGTAATTCCCACTTTGTTCGTCTTCCAATGGAGATTGGAAATTTTAAGTTTTGACCGACGTAAACACATAAGAGCAATCATACTAACTTGATGAGCCCCTCAACATATATGTAACGCTCTCGAGGGGCCTGGAGGTCCCTTCGAAGATAGGAGTTAAGGATATTTGTTGCCCCGGGATATATGCCTCGGATAGAACCAATTTCCGTAGACGACGTGCCTAAAAAATATACTCCGTGAAGGCATCGGCCGGGAAATTGGATCCAACTACAGAGAGAAATTCTAAAGTAGTGTTTTTCCGCAAAGAATCGGCCATTGCCACAAGATCAAAACCGTCGGGAACCTCAAGATTAACAGGGTGAAATGAGAGGAATTTCAGTCCATTATTAAGAAAGATGTCAACAAAAAAGCTAATGGGAAAAGACTTGATGTTCTCGAGATGCAGACGGCGCATGGATGAGGATCCAAAAGAAATCTCCAAGGGATCGCTGGAGGATTACATGAAAAGAGCTCCAACACATACAACCCTCCATCCGGATTTTCAACGCAATCAGCGAGGAATAAGCAGTGATTAAGTCTCCCAGAGCATGAGTAGCGGTGGACCATAGAAGGTTTGAAGAAGGATCTGAAGGTATTACAAGCTCCAAATCTTGTATGCAGAGAGTAATTTCTGGACAAGATGTAAGCATATCGATTTGGAAAAGGTCCATGAGCAATAGATCAATTTTCACGCACCTAAATAGATTTTGTCGACAGCGAGAAGTATAAGATCGGGAGGCCAAAGCGCATGCTTTGAGTGTAATAATGGCGTCCATAGGTAGGCTACCTGCAAGATCGCTATTGCGGCCGATTTCACCGATGACGAGCTCGGCAATATCTAGAGGAATCGGTGTCGAAAGCATGGACGAATAAAGCATGAATAAAGAAATCCTTGATTCTTGACAACAGCGATGAACTGTCTGCAATCATTGCGAGCGGTTGGGCTCTATTCAAACATTATGATGATGATTCTGAGTGAAGTGTATCTCTCACCGTAATATAATCTGCCTATTCTCCCTAGACTGCCGTAAAGAAGTTTCCCTGGCTAAGTTCTCGCGGGCGTAGTGGCCATCAACAATCTCTGGCCCGAGCTATGGATGAACAGTCAATGAATTCGCTATGTAAACCTTACAGCTTGACACTGACAGGAGGTTTCTACAGCTTTCTGGTCCGTCCGTGTGAACAGGTCAGGTGCGAGTCAAGAGAAAATGCCGCGATTGCTGAGATCGGAGCACTGCTACGGACTTGACGCACAACCAGTGCCGCCAGTGCGCTCCTCCCTTCTTGATACAATGAACTGGTCATTGAGTATTTCCGATGCTGCTGCTTGACTACTCAGTACACCTGTAACCTATTGTCCTTCATGTACCTTCTGCCCATGGGACTTGCGATTCTGCGATGGATCGCCATGGCATTGGGCCACAAAGCAAACGCAACCAGGAATGGCTACAAAAGAGGGGACCTATGTGCTTCAGATCATTTTTAAATTTATATTATTCGTCTCTCTGAATCCGCTCAGGCATTTTTTTCATACCAGCGGTCTCGACAATCAGGGCAGCAACTTTGGCTGATAAGGATCACCTATACTAATGGCGACGTCCCTTGACATCCGTTTCCTTCCGCTCTATTGACTTGGTGTTGGGATATAAAGTTCGAATTCTTCCAAGACCTTGTGACAGTGAGCTATTACTCTGCTTTCTAGATATTTTCCGCTGTCTTGGCTGATCATATCAATCGCAGCCTATGGCCAGGTATCCTGGCTCGATGAGATCAAGACGATCATAACTCTACTACCTCTGCGTATGTTCATCCCACTCTCACGAATGCTGATCCCATTCATTACCGATCTTCAGCCGTCGTTACACTCTGGCGTCTCCTACTCTCCTCATATGTCTCGCACGATCGGTGCAAGACATGGAAGCGCGTCATGACCGACGCGTCATTTCGATATATCAGCGCGTCGCTGAGCGTCGATCAGATGCAGCACATTATGGGGACCACGCTCTGTGTGTGAGAGAAGTGGGCGAAGCAGCACATGGTCGTGCTGGAGGTAGATGAGATCGGAGAGGGCGCAAGGATGATTTGGCTGGGAGAAAAACGCACAGAGAAAGTGATACTGTATGTTCATGGTATGTATCCTCTTCTGGGTTCCTCATAAATTTGTAGACAATTGTATGGGTGGAACATATTGTCTGCCCATTCAGGATTTCGCCCTCTCTTTTGGAATTAGGTCATCAAGGAACTTAAACACTCGAGAGACCTAGGTTTCGTAGCTCTGAACTACAGTGAGTGCATCCCATGAGTAAACTGGAAATATGTATCAATGGTCTAATGCCAACCCACACGAGCAGCTCTCGTTCCTACTGCACCTTTCCCCGCTCAACTAAAGCAAGCTATCTCAGCACTGCACCACCTTCTCTCCCTCAGCGTCCAGCCAGCAAACCTCCAAATCGTGGGCGAATCCGCAGGCGCGGGGCTTATCCTGCAGCTCCGCTCGCACATGCTACATCCTCTGCCATCCCTTGCGCCTTCCACCCCTGCATCAACTTTCCTACCATCCGGGACCAAGCTTCGTGGTATATTGTTAATCTCCCCCTGGGTGTCACTCACCGGGATACCGGCTCGCATCTGAGCAACAGTGCGTCGGACGTCCTCCCTGCAAGCACCTGGGCCTACCTCGGGTCGCACTACCGGCCGCTTGTCCCAGGACCTGAGCAGCCTTATGTCGAGGCCGCAAAGGCCTCCGAGGGGTGATTCTAGATGGCCTTGTTGAGAGGTTGCTGGTGATCGCTGGAGAGCGGGAGTGTTTGAGGGATGACGTGCTTCAGTTTGCTGGGGGCGTGAAGCGGGTGCTCAGGGGGACGGAGGTGGTGGTACAGGAGAATGGCGTTCATAACGACCAGTATTTGGACTTCTTGGCCGGGGAAAGCCCGAAGAAAGGTTCGCTGACACCCATAATCGTACAATGGCCGAGTGATGGCTTTTGTTCGTGAATCTTATCTCTGGTGATCTCGTCATGACTTCATTCAATACGATCGGCCGGATGGAAATTTGCACGCTGTGATTGGCCCGTTCCGCTTCTTATGGGAATATTTCCTATTTCTCTACACAAGTACGCCTGGCAAATATGTATCAAGATCAGATGACCCAATAGGCCGAGAATGTGGCGATAGTCGTACTTTTTGAATCTACGTGATTCTTACCAATTCTGTGATTCAACTCTGGCTATCGTGACAATGCGAATATTGTACTGGAAACCACAACTTATTCCAAGATATACTTCGGCTCTGTGGTAGGTGATTTATGCACCAAGACGATTAGAGGTGTACTTACCCAGTGCATTCTTATTCACACAGTGCCCTCCCAAATATGATACCCGTCATTATCCTCCACACAGTTCCTGATAGATTATCATACACGGGGGCAGTACCACACGTGGACCAGTCGACCAAAAATAGCAGTTTATTACCCACCTCGTTGACTTCATTGAACTCCCTCAAGTTCCTCTCCTGTTCCTTTCATTGACAAGACAGTGCCGCGTACAGCATGTACTCGTACACTCAGAACTACGCGGATCGACTATTCCGATCCCGGCTCAATTATCGTTCTCACCCGTATCTGGTCGCGACATCGTCGTATTCTGGCGAGCTGACTGGAACGGCAGGTGAAACACAGGGAGAGTCGGGCCCAGGAACACGACGAGGACAGAGTAGCACGTCACTGCCTTTAAGTTCGAGCGTTGCCTCTCGTACATCCACTCGTGCTCTACAGGATGCCTCAGATCCCGAGGCACGTGCTCCACCTCCACCAGTGAGAAGCACTCCGACACGAGATGAGGAGCTCCAGCCAAGGAGAAGGCCTAAGACAACCTCAGGGCCTCCTAAGTATGCATCGATGTCCTTAGGTGATACATTGATGAGGCCCGAATTATACATCAGAGCGTATCGAGATCATAAGGAGAAGAAAGAAACCAGATTACGCTCACAGTCGGTGAGGCACTGGCATCATTTCTTCGTGATTTCAAGCTCATTGTAATTCTTTCTTCAGTATATTTCATTCCAATGATTTGAAAATAAGATGGGTGTTCCGCTGGCAACAAACATTCACCACTTCGTACTTCTTACTATAGTCATCTCGGCGTTGAATGATCCTTTTATTTGGGAAGTATACATGTTCAATTGTGTGCTGGACACGTCGCGGACGACTGTGTATTATAATTACTCGGAGTCAAGCTATGTTGTATTTGCATGTATTCATAATATGCCAGAGATAGACACAAATAGAGGTATCCTGAAAGATCAATTTATTTTAATTGAATTTCCAGATTTGAGCCACACTCCAGGCATAGGAAATGGCAAAGCAGTGCTTCTGATAGCTGGCATAGCCATTACCGCCTTGAAGGTTTGTTGTAGCCGACTACAGCGCGTCAGCTCCAGGTGTTTGGCAGATGCCCTTATTCCAAATAAAATTCGGCAAGCCCGCATTTAGCGAGGTCCCTGGTCCACCGATGCCCAAGCTACTCCGATAAGCACTTGGAATAACTTTGCTCTTGTTCGAGCCAGAAAGACACACAAATGCGACTAGGATTCCATGTCGGACTACAGCATGTGTGCATCTTCTCAGTGCGTACATCCAAAATCAACCATTCGCTGATGACATACGATTTTAAAGGAACTCTCCGTTGTGAACGGATTCAAATACTTGAGTTGGGGTTGGAGGCAGTGCCTCTGACGCTTGTTGGCAATACACTACGACCTGCTTGACACACCTTTTGCGTTGATGTGGGAGCCGAGCATGCCCGCAATGATTTTTTTAACTCGGGCAATGAATCAATGACTAAAAGATGGCCGAGAAAGCTTTGTTTTCGATGCTCGATGATCCTTTGGGATCGTCAATCACCTGGATGTGAGACTCGTATCTCCAATAAAAGAAGAATGCAAGAATTTGAGCACTGTTAACTTCATTTCACAACGCAATGCCTTTCACTAGTATTTACGGCAATACCTCCTTATTTGAGAAGGCTTCTCTTGTGGGGACAATTGTTTCTCTGCGTACGTCAACAAATTTAAATGTGCTATCATAAATCTTTATGTGCTAACAGGAAATTATAGCTATAGTCCTTGTGTTTAGTCTTCTCGTCTCCCCATTTACCGTGAAGGACAAATATAAGACGTGGAAAAGGGTAATTAGTGACTCGACATTCAGGTACATGACTTCAAGATTAAATGTCGCACAATTGCAATTTGCTTCGGGTACTACCTTGGATGTTTATAAGAAGTGGTTAAAACAGAACACCCTAGATCCGGTCGTGGAAGAGATAGGAGAGGGTGCCAGGCTGCTTTGGCTTGGACGAAAACGCACCGATAAAGTTATTTTATACTTGCATGGTGGAGTCCTACTAGATTATTAACTCAACGACGTTTCTAACTCTGATTCATTTAGGTGGCGTCTTTTGCTTTCCCATATTTGATTTTGCTCTTTCCTTCTGGCAACATGTCCTTCAAGAGCTGAAACACAAGAACCTCGACATAGGATTTGCCATTCTAAATTACTGTAAGCCCTGAGGACAGAATTCTTATGCAGGTGAAAGCTAATACGAATGCAGCCCAAGTTCCAAATGCACAGTTTCCCGTGCAATTTAGGCAAGCCGTTGTAGCTGTTCAACACCTGGTATCAATCGGTGTCGAGCCAGAAAATCTCCAGATTGTGGGAGACTCTGCTGGTGGTACCCTTATCCTGCAGCTTTTCTCTCATATGCTTCATCCTATGTCAGATGTACCGCATTTATCAATTCCTGGAAAACTCAAAGGAGCTTATATTATGTCTCCATGGGTGGCAGTCACAGGAGATACAGGCTCATATTTCAGCAATAGCGACAGCGATGTAATATCGGGTCAGGCCTGGCGGTATTATGGCAAACAAATTCTTCCTGCTATTCCAGATCCACAACGCGTGTATGTAGAAGCCGTCGACGTGCCTAGGAACTGGTTCAAAGGCGTTCAAGAGCTGGTAGGGAGTGTCCTTATTTCGGTTGGAGGCCAGGAATGTTTGAGGGACGATGTAATACGATTTGGAGAGGCATTTAGCTCACATCATGATCAGGCTAGGTTGGAAATACAAGAAGGCGGTGTACACGATGATCCCTTCTTCGATTTTTCAGCTAACGAGAAGAGGTTAGGGAGGTTGACGCCGTTGATCATCGCATGGTTGGCGGAAGGTTTTCGTTGATCTCGTTGATGGGACACTGGATAAGATTACATAGATTTATAAACTTCTGTATACTGTTTTGTAGATCAGAATCAAGTATATCACAATAGAGACACCCTTATAATGCGAAAACAAAGGCCACAGCTCGCATCTACGATTTTCGTTGCAAGTAGCATCGCCATTTGTGAATTTGATTAGGTCTTTCCGGGTTTCTTTACTTGAAATGTTTATTACTAACTTGTATATAGACTGTGATCCCATTCTCGCTTAATACATGAGGCCTAACTTTCATGGTGGAATATATTAGGGGATATACTATGGCAGTTTGGAAAGAAATTTCAGGGAGAATCGCAGCATCCGAAATTGTAGGCATCAAAGAATGCGGACTTGAATAGGAGTTAATCATCTGATTGATTTTCACGGCGGCACATGAAAGTATAAAGCGGCTATGCAGCGTAGCTCATAAAATCAGATGCCATGTTGAGAACGCTCCAATAAATCTCAAACCAGTGCGTACTATAATCACCTCTGGAGGGATATGAGGCCTCACCTCCCTATACCCGCAAGCATTATTTTCGTATTTTCTAAGAATTCATTTTGGAGTAGATGAATAGTGGGATGCCCGAACACGTGGATATTTCTGACGTGGAAGATGCTCACTGCGTGTGAAAATTTAAGCTTAACGGACTACTTACAGTGCCTCGATATTGACGCCTTTCTCTGAAGTCGTATCATTCGCGATCGCATAAGAACGCTGTTGCCCACTAAGGTTCACAAGTGCCCCATCAATACCCTCACACAATCTCTTCATTCCAATGCCACCCCCATTGGAAATCCCTCTGGAAGTGGTTGAGCTCATTATCGACAAACTCGGTTATGAAGATGAACCATATTCGGGTGCTTCTGCCATAAAAGCTTGTTCCCTGGCTTCCCGAGCATATCTGCCTCGGTGCAGAAACCATCTATTCAGCGTTGTCAGGATGGATATGTCTCTCATTTTACGGTTCCATCGCATGCTTATCAACAGCCCTCATATTGTCCCGTATGTGAGGAGCCTGGAAATATCATCCGGTCCATGCGTTCTTCTCGTCCGCAACCGCCGAATTTGGTTAGCTATAAACGATGGGCTCGCAAACATAATCCTTATGCTCCCCTTCCTGCGCGAATTATCGATGCGCATGTGGGATAGAGTCTCATGGAAGGATCTGAACGGACATCTTCAAAATGCACTGGCTCTTCTGTTTAAATCTCCACGCCTCAACACACTCAATATCGAGAACATATCCTATGTTCCATTCGAGAATTTCTGTAACATCATATACAACACAGGAATGAAGTCGTTATCTTTATGGTCATTCGATTACCATTACGATGACTCATACTTTGCACCAACGAGGTGCATAAATGATACTCGGATGTTAGGATGCAAGCAACCTCATAGTCGCCAGGAATATTGTTCAAGTCTCGAGAGACTCAGTGTCGCGTGTTCACTAGAAGCTCTGAAAGTCCTGGCTACGGCATTTCTTAGATTCAGTCACCTTCACTGTTTGGAATTGTATGCGACTGAAGAAGGGGACCTTGACCAAGTCATGGAAATAATGCAAAAACTCTTGCAACCTGGATGTATTCCTCTCAATTCTGAATACAATTCTCTCAAAGTATTTGAATTTTTCTGTGGTCCAGCAGGTAAGTCAACTTCTGACTCTCCGGAGCTCATATCCACAAATGTTATGCCTGACAACACTCTTTCAAACAGATTATAAATACCCATACAACTTAATGGAAATCCATGTATTGAACAATCTTACATGTATAACCATTGAGTGCGAGTGGGAAGTCACGGCTAATGTTCAAGATGTCCTAAACATATTAGCACCAAAAATCGCCATTTCTATTTCCCGGATTACTATTAATATGAAGTGTTATGATTTTGACACAACGATACTGGAAGATGTAATCGAGAGTTGGGAATGTTTGAGTGTTTCTTTATCTCTAGCCAAGTTCAGCTCAGTTGCTGAAATGCATCTTCGCCTTCACTTGGAATTTTCGGAGAGGGAGCAAGAGGGTATATATCTGGATGGGAATGCATTGTATGACAGGATATGGAATTATTTTCCCTCTTTCAATAGTAATACCGACATTAATTTTGATGTTACAATACTGTCAAATCGGAGCATAGATGTCGGCCGCTGAATTCGTGCACAGTGGCTTGATAAGAGTCGCAGGATAAATCTTTACAAAAACTATGTCAATTTTATATGGGTAAGCTTCCTCAAATTCGGCCGGATATCGTTCATAAGGTATAACCATCACCAACTATTTAATCAGATTAATGCCTGTGAAAGGGCTCTGGATACTTTGCTTGCCTAGTCTTCGGTACCAGATAAAATTTCATGGTTCACTCGCGGACGATATGCATTTATCAGACTATGTATTGACTTGCTTCGATAATAGGATGTTTCGACCCTTAGACTATTGAACATACAGCTATTATGGTCATATTTTACATTGTCCTTGGCCGCTGATTAATGATTTATCGATTATCCGCTATCTCTATGGCTTATGACACTTTAAGGATAAAGAACAAGTTCGGGCTTTCAGAGGAGCGTCCTCGTTGCTCTTATTCACTCTTTAATCTGCCACCAATCAGATTGAACACTTGTTTCTTCTATCGTTATAATATTCGGATAGTATACTAATAGTACTTGTAGAGAGTATTCTGAAGGCTTGATTCTGCCAACTGACCCAGAGAGCCCTTGTTTTGTATGCAAATCGTGGATGAAGAAAGCACAAAACCCCACCAACAAATATCTTGATAGAGTTGTCGCAGACATAAGAGCTATCTCGTACAAGCAAGGCCAGCGGGTTTAGGAGCCTTTGTCCTCAGTTTATCCCAGGTTCTGAGTTTGAAGATCTCGGGAAGCATGCCCCACAGATTCGTCATTTCAGGTAGCAACTGCTGATCCCGTATATCTTCGTAATCAGGGCACAACTTGAAATTCAGCTCTTTCAGTGAGCCCGAGAATATCACCAGAGGATGAAGCCACGAACGCATCTTCTCCACATCAAGTACGACTTCCATGCACATTAGTGTTAGCCCACGGCAGGCCCTCTTCTCGCATTGTGGATTCTTCTCGAAGAATAACAGCTGCTTGATCAAGCTCTTCTGTGTGGCCTAGAGCACGTCCTTTGTAGTGAGCAGTGCGCTTCTCTTCAGCGGAGAACGTGCGCTCCTTTATGATCATGTGTACCGGCAGTACTCCTGTGCAAGGGCGATGGCACGCAGGATGGTGGCGATGTCGTACTCGCATTCCACGAAGAGAATGATATCGCAGGTCAGGAGCGTCGGGGAACACCCTGAAGAGAATGGCGTACCACTTGGATTGGACGTATCTCAGTTCGTGCTTGCGGCCTCTGGAGAGGAGTGAGGCCATGCAGGATATGACTTCGGAGCACTGGCCCAGCTCTACGACACCTTCGAAGTGGCTGAAAGTCAGAAGTTTCAATCAACAAGAGCAAAAACGACTAGGAGGAAGTGCTTACGTTGGTTCATACAACGCTACTAGCATTCGAGCAGTATCTTCCTTCTAATCCGATAAACGCACTTCGGACACCCATCGAATAGATCGGGCACCCCAGGCTGGGGGTCGTCGAAAATAGATGTAAAGATCGCAGAATTCTCAGCTAGGATGGTCTTGTGTACGGGGAATGCGACTTTGGGCTCATCGTCGGCGAGGATGATGTCACCGTCGGGGAAATAGAAGCGCGAGCTGCTACAGACGCCTTGTACAGGAAGAAAGTTCTTGAGGTTTCTGCAAATGAAGTTAATATGAGCAGGTAGAGCGCACTGGAAGAGAATGAGGAAGGGGTTAGGCTGGCTGACAAGAGAGTAATCGCGCGCCGAAAATGGGGGACTTCTATTTAGAAGCAACTTCAAACACTGAGGAGTTCTCATAGCTCTGCAACAGGCAACTTGAAAAGGAGCTCCGACTCTATTCACGCCGAATCCACGATGTTGGACAACCAATCGACGATCAATTCAAGAGACTAGATTTCTTCTATTCTTCGAGTGTATGTACAGACCAGACTTCATATAAAGTATTGTAGCCATGGGCTGCAGCAGGCAGTCACGCTATGTAGTGTACATGAATGTGCTGTCTGTACCGTATCCTGTATCCAATCCACCACCATTACTATGTCCATCTTACCAGCGGCCAGTCTGTCTGTCTCTAGTGTGCTTGGAATAATAGGTGGTCAAAGTTTTGTCCTCGCCAGATTTGAAAGTGGCATCTTTAGGAAGCAATTAGGAAATCAAGAATCGGGAGAAAGGAGCCTTGAGGGACAGACAAGGGGCGTCACCGATATTTAATCGTTGGCAAGGGACTGGCTCCACGTGAGACTCAATCAGGATTCGAAGTTCCCATATCTTTGCGAGCGCCGGCCCGACAGTAACCGCTTTGAGCGGAACGACCCTCTCGGCGTCGCACAAAAGATCGATGCATGCCGTCAGGTTCTCTGCCTTCCACTCTCAACTCTCATACTCCTTTACTGGACGGCACCCATATAGTTTCATATCCAGAGGTGCGTATAAGTATTCTGTATCTTTTTACATCAAAATCTGACAAACAGCGTGAATTTGTAGTGAACACGCAGCGCATTCGTTACTTCTGCGTTACTTGCCAGTGATTCTACCCAATCGCCCAGGTGCTGGAAACATATAAAGAAGATGTCTCCCTTAACTGCAGCAGGCAGGCTCGACCCCAGCAGCGATCCCCAGTATTTCCCCATGATCCGGGGTGATCTCTACACAGCATT
>JASFDH010001669.1:0-13724 GCA_036937195.1 Nidularia pulvinata
CACATCGTGGGTTGGTCTGTTTCAGAAGGCTCCGCTTGGTATGGGCCTTGTTCCTCCTACAGATTCTTCTACACGCGGGAAATATGCAAATACACCATTGCTTATTCTCGGCGGAGCGAGTTCCGTTGGACAATACAGTACGTTCGCCTTGATGAAAAACATCATCTTCTGATGTCTAGATCTTCCTCTATGTACACAGCGATCCAAATTGCAAAAATATCCGGTTTCTCTCCGATTATTACCACCGCATCCTTGAAGCACACTGAATATCTGAAGTCCCTAGGAGCCACTCACGTCATTGATAGGAACATGCCTCCTTCTTCCCTGCCATCTGAAATCAGTAAAATAACATCAGAACCTATCAAATACGTGTACGACACTATCTCTGTGGAAGAAACTCAGCAAATGGGTTATGAAATCCTGTCTATTGGAGGATGTCTTACTATTACAATGCCACCTCTAGTCAAGGAAACAAGCGCTGACAAGAAGATTAGCCAGACGGGCGCTTTCTTGCTCTTGCCGGCAAATATAGACTTCCTCCCGGAGATGTATCGTGTATTGCCTGAATTTATGGAAGAAGGGCTCGTGAGGGTACGTCACATTTCTACACTCTATTTCTAATTACCATTCATCAATGATTATTCTAGCCCAATAAGGTGGAACTACTTTCAGGGGGTCTAGCAGGAGTCAGCGAGGGCTTGCTAAGAATGCAGAAGGATCAGGTTTCCGGGGTGAAGCTTGTCGTTCACCCTCATGAAATAGCATAATTCAACATGCTTGTTGGAGCATGGCCACACTGAACTCGAAATACCATAGATGCATGTCAATATGAACTCGTTATTGCTCTGGCATAGCCTGAAAAGAGAGCCTAAAAAGAGAGCATAAGAGTTGCGACTCTGCACTGCCACCTTCAAGGTCATGAGTCCATGATTTGTCATCCCCAGTCGAATTCCTGCCCGAAAACGGGACCCTTGGCTTTCGCCATTTATACTGGTAGCGATACTCACGTTCGATTGAAACCATGCAACTAGGCGACTTTTCTGCATGGATCACGATGGATGGACAACAACTTGCGGAATATGGTGTCGAACACTCTGCTGATGGGAAGAGTGCAACCTGTTGGGTTCCTTCAGATATCGATCGGGTTCGTCCACATGAGTCTCATTCACTTGCTGCGGCTGGACTAATACACACTGCCTTAACTTTTAACTTCTAGAATTTTGTCATATGTTGGAAATCCGAAACCCGTACCCTAAATGTCTCTGGACGTCTGCGAGTGGATGGGGTCAAGTGTCCAGGTGGTCTCCTTCATGCAAAGCCGACGGGAAGGAACCGAGGAAGGACTGCATACAACAATATTATGAAAAGGTCCGGGATTCATACCTCTTCTACAACAGAAAGACCGTTCGCATTCGCAAAGCAACAGCTCACTGGTTGAAATGTCTTTCTTTCTGCGGTTCATCACATATTGACGAGTGCACTGGCAGATGATGATGCTTTCTTAGCAGCATATGTACCTACGGAACTGGGAAGCATCAATCTAACACTGACTGAAGTAACTATAACTGGATATTCACCATATTATCCGACTACGAATATGTTTCCAGAAACACTGAAGGTGCATGAACGATCGAAGAAAGGGGTGGAACACGGTGTAAAGTGAGCTTCATAACTTACGGGGGCTACCATAGCATGGAATATCTTATCTAAAAATCTAGACTGGGGAAAGAAGTTCGCGTTCATAAAGCGAAGAGATCAATTGATACCAAGAAGATTCGCGAACTTGTCAATTTCACATTCAAGTACCGCCCCATTGGTTCGTCCCAACATACGTTCATACCCTGTTCCTGTTCCTATTCCCTAGCTTTCTTGATTTCTTTTCATGGGACTAATTAATATAGTAGAATTACTACGCGCCAACGGAATCGCCCCTCTTGTCCACGTACGACGAGAAATATCTTTGAATCAAGACGACATTTTGGATCTGACAGGTGACGCATACCATGAGGACTCTGTTGACGATGCAGCGAGAATTCGAGCTCTGGAAGTGAGATTGTCGATTTCCTACTTTATCTTAAATTCTGATGACTCGCGTTAGGAGGAGCTTCGGGTTCTGAAAGAGAAAGCAGGCATTCGACGGCCTAAGGCGGAACCACGCGTTAAGCAGGAGGTCAAGAGAGAACGACATCTAGTACAACTTGGCGAAGTGATCGATCTGACGTGATATCGGGTGAGACATTACCTAATACTGATACTTATTCCCATTCTGTTCGTTGAGATTGGTTGTTATTCCGACAGATCGACACCCATCTCATGCCGAGGTCAGCTCATTTGGACTCTCAATTTATTCGTGATGGATAAATCATGACATCAATGTTTTTCCGAAGCTGTTTCCTGTGTTGTTCGTGTATATGCTAATTCGTAGGGTTGCGCTCGCATTTCAGCATGCGGTGAATTGTACCTGTGAGAGCCTAGATTTTGAAAAAGAGTCGAGGATTGGCAATTGCGTTGCTCGGCGCTACGTGATCCTACCACCTCTATTATCTCGTTATTCTTCTTCAACTGAAGTGATTAGAACTTGGTTAGAACCGGACGGCTTCTCAACTTGGATCTTGGTGGACGAGCAAGGACTATCTGAATATGGCATCAAATACTTTGCTAATGGAAGTGTGCAACTTGTTGGATTCCTTCAGAAGTCGACAAGGCTCGCTAACAGTCATGCATTGATTTTTATTGTGTTGGAAATTCCGTCACCATAGCTGGATGTAGGCGGTACTCTGCAAATGAATGGGACAGCATGTTCATCGTACCTGGGATATTTCGCTGAACCTGAAATCCTGAAGCCTGTAATAACCCGGCTATGCCACGATGATTGCAGAAAATGATGATAATTCAAGGCAAAATTCTGTGTTCACGGAAAAATTAAGCATATTATTTGTTCGCTATTATCCTTTGTGAATTTCTCGAAAACTCGGAATTCCACTGGGGGCATAATAATCTCCTCCTAGCTCGGATTATGGTATATCCTAAGCGACAATTTAAATACAGTAATAAAATAAAAAATGTAGATGTATACCTATATCAAACACTTGTGACTGTTCCCACAAGCGAAGTCGAAGGAACGACGCAACTGAATTTCGACAGGCAGAGGTCCTGAACATTTATTTCCTGTGCAATTTTATCTGGTCGGTGAGCAAGCTTAGCAGCATGCAGGGATAAAATAAACCAACCTTCAGTCCCTAGAATAGAATTTTGAGGAGAGAAATGAAAAATGAGTTGATGAATGGTTTTTCGAGCGTTCATGATAGCTATATCCAGAAGTGATAAATGGTAGATTCCGATATTGTGTATCGTTAGGGACCGCAGAGAAGGCGGTACTCCATCCTTTGCAGAGAGACAGCTGAGAAATGCCATGATATCCTCATTGGTCCCGAGCTCTATGGATTGCAGTCCTGAAGGTAATTTCAAGTTTACAGCTGAAGAAACGACAAATTCTAGGTATTTTGAATACCGCATGTGAGTTGTTATGTGTTGGAGGAGAGGAAATAATGATAAAATACGGATGACCTCTCGAAGGTCATGGAAGACGACATCGTGAAATTCGAGCCGTTTTAATTGAGAAAATCCCAGCAGCCGCTCTCGCAGCACGGTCTGTTCTGAGAATGAAAACAAAGTCCAATCGACATTCCGAATTTGTATGGCTTCCACTTTAGAGAGACAGGGTAGGCTCGAGAAGGAGACGATGTCGTAAATTAGAACTCGACCATGTGAGCTAGGATGTGTTCGCGAGTCGTCCATCTCGAGTCGGTTAACGTAGCCACT
Organism: Nidularia pulvinata; assembly: GCA_036937195.1. Taxonomy (NCBI): domain Eukaryota; kingdom Fungi; phylum Basidiomycota; class Agaricomycetes; order Agaricales; family Nidulariaceae; genus Nidularia; species Nidularia pulvinata. The sequence goes on from JASFDH010001669.1 coordinate 3,823, forward strand.
GAATGTGCATAATTCTGATTGTGCCAGTTCAAGAAATGCGACCACTCGCCATGGCCAGAGCTGCAGCGTAGAAAATAGCAGGAGTCTGCTACGAGAGAGCCATCCTGCACACACCAGACCACACACTCCCAAGGCTCTGGTGTCATTATGAAGGTGGTCGAAGATAATATCAATGAGCTCTGCGGGGAAGATTGGATCGGTTTTGGCCGGCATAATAACACACAGGAGGTCGTTGAAGGAGTAGGGGATAAAGGGGACGTACCATGTTACATCAAGCATTCCAGCTTTATATCATGCTACCGGGTCATATCCGCAGACGCAGCAGGACGTACAGTAGGAATTGATGGTGCGAGCCGAAGAACCAGTACCGAGACACAGCTTAAAATGATGAATGGTCAACTGGCCTCTCCTTAAAGGCACCGTCAGTCCTTAGACACTCACTTATTTTAGATACATGGAGAGAGCCAAAATCCGAGTGGCAAAGCAATTCGGACCGAAACAACGCAGTAATTAGATTGTGTTAGGCTTTTCTCAGCGTGATCCACTGAAGAGTGGAATTAGTCAAGGACCAAGCATAGGTGGTAGAATGCGCACTTAGCATTGGGGATGGTAAACATTACTGAAACCAGCTATATACTGCCGTAAACGGGCACGGGTTTCCAGGAAGATCCGGGGGCGTCCATGAGGAATAGCGTCAACCAATGAAATGGAGCTCATTGCTCGACAGTGGGAAGATTTCAGGTGTCGAGACGCCAGACAGGCTCCAACTCCAGGCAAACTCCGGGGGAAGTTCTTGCTAAATAGACATAAATATTTCGGGCCGAAAAAGGGATTTTCCGATTCAACCTTTGCATTAGCTACTGCCCAGAAAAGCTCCAACCATATACTATCCACATAGGGTTGGAGGTTTAAATATACAGATAGGGTAGTAAACTTTTTATTTACTCTATATGGATAGATTTATAGAGCCGTTGGTAGCCGTTCAAATACTACACTAACCCATGCTTCTTTTGTGGTACCTGAGGTTTGTTCACATCAAAGAGCCCATTCCTGATTTGTGTGCAGTGCCTCCCTAATTGACACAGACTTCAAGAATGAGTTAAAATCTGAACAGATATGCCTAGACTTCAAAAATGTCCATTCAACAGAAACACTTATTGCAGGGATCACTAAATAGTCATGTGCCATTCCCACAAGTATAGGAAGTAATTCTGCATTTTTCTTGAGAGAGATTAGAATACCATATCAAAAAATTAATCTGAGGATAACTCACTTTCCACCAATCTAAAAGGTTCATTAGATTACCCCATCCACCTTCAAACTTGGGGCAATGATGAATCTCATCTGCCAGTTGCTCTTCCTTTATTTTTATCACTGAGGAAGATGCAACATCAATGTTGAAGTTGCAAATACTACCAAGTAATGCAATTGAGGTGTCAGCTGTAGATATTTATGTTCCTGCAAGATTAAGAGATTCTAATTCATTCTTCAAGTATGTATTTGCAATATGTCAGAGGAGAGTTTCAGCCTTTGTAACTGATTCACATTGAAGAAACAGATAATTGCCCTTGGATTTTACAACTGTCCCCCTGAACCATTCAGCACATAAGTATGGATGAAGAACTGATTTGGTTAAAATAAGGCAGAATGCTTAAAAATTCTGCATAAAGGAAATATGTACTTGTTCTCAGCTTGTAGTAATGATTTGAAGCTGAAAAGGCCTTGTGCTTTGTAAGTTTTGTTAGAAACGGACATTGTAAATAGTCAGTTAGATACATATATACAGACTTATTCATTCCTTACGTAATTTAAACTCAGTTACAATTTCGGACCATTAATTACCTATTGTGACACATAACACCTCAGCGTCGTTCTCCTGCTATGTCATCGCTGAGGTATGTGCACTCACGTTCTTTATTAGTTTCTACTTTACTTATTTGTATATAGAACTCTTTCTTACTTTAGGTATTTAATATAGTGTTGTTCTCCTGCTATGTCGTTGCTGAGAACTCTTTCTTACTTTAAGTTTTACTTTACTAGCAACTGCTCCTGCACATAAAATAGTTGGAACACTGGGTTTTGTGATATAACTTGTTAGATGTCAATCCATTTGCTCATATAGTGGAAGAGCAAATGGTATAGTTGGCTGCAACAACATAGACATCTGAAGTGTGACATTTGTGAAGATCTGCATACATTTAAATGAATATTGCAGGCATGATCTGGAAGAGAAACAGAGATTACTCACATTGTGTCAAGACCTGAACACAGCCAGACAAGAAGGGTAATATGGTGGCTGAGGTATGAGTCCAATGATACACAAAGACACTAGACAATGTAGGATGTTGGCTTCAGCTTATGTGCTGTGCTTCCTTTGTTCCTAACATCTGATTTACAGATTACAGTGAGTGGGCTGATCCAAGGAAGGGGGTAATCAATACTCAACTTCCTGACTGGAGATTTGGTCAGGAGGGATCATTGGAGACCAGAGATCTCATTGTGCACAAATTATGATATGAGAAGGAAATAAGCAAGTGGAGGTGAGTGAAGATGGTTTAGAGGTAGCTTATTCACTAGTAAGGATGTTAAACACAGTAATTAACAAAATGAAGTACTATGATACATTCAAGGTACTTAAATACTAAAGAATCTAAGTGCCCAGAGTAATCTTGCAAAGTACTTCAAACATACTAGTGAAATGGAGAAGTAAGTGGGCCAATAGACAGAGAGCATATGACAAAACTAAGGAATACAAATTGAATGTTAATGCAGAGAGGTATACTACAAAAAGTATAGTGTATATGGCTGAAACAGAGTAAGTAAAAAATTGGAAATGGACTGTAGTAAACCTGAGTAAACCCAGAGATGAGCAGGAAGTCAGGAAAGCATCAGGATTGATTGTGAGCAGTCTGGAGATGGTGCATGCTGTGCCATATAGGGATATGACAGTGTGGCAGTGTATCTAGGCAGGCACATGACTGCATAGTATAGACATTCATACTGTACCATGTCATAGACTATATCTATCCTACTGCAACCATCCCAAGTACTGCAATATGCTTCAGGCCACTCTACCCTAATCCAGCAGTGCATCACAAAATGCTCACAAACTGTGATCCACTGTTTTACTGCAGGTGAAAACTCACAAGGCCTTACACTGAATGGTATATTAGATAATAATCACACTGAAAAATATTTCTTCCATGGTTTTCATCTTGATAGGTGAAATTTGAATTTTAATACTTCATAAAAATCTACTGAGTTCACACTGCTGCATGCTGACTACATGCTAATGCACACTGATGGTGTGCCACTGCATACTTATACACATTGCACATGTAGTGTTGCACCAGTTGTCAGGGTTCACTATATTCCTGGAATATACTTGACCCATGGAATATACTTTATCCATGGAGGGTTCTAGAACATGGAACATTCTAGAACATGGAACATTCTAGAAAATGGAATATAGATAACCCAGGTCTGAGTCAGAGGCTTACTAAGTCAATTACTCAGCTATGTCTTACTCAGCTATATATGAATCAGTTGCTTATTCAGCCTGGTTATGCAGTAGTTAGTCATCTCTTCAGAATATTCTAGAAGTAGTACTCAGTAGTATATAAACCCCTCATGTACAGTAGCTAGCCTCAGCTTCAATCTCTTAGGAATTCCACTGTCTAATGGATGTCTTAAGTCATTGAATGTCTCACCCCTCTATTCTCCCTCCCTTTTGCTCAAGCTGGGTGTTAGTGGCCTTGTCACCCTAATAGTGTTGCCCTAACACCAGTTCAGTTTTGTTCAGTTCAGGCAGCATTTTTTCCAAACTCAAAACTGGACTTGAGGTTCAGTTCAAGTAAGATGGCTGAACTTTGAATGGGACCATCAGTTCAGGTTTACACAGAGTCCAAATCAAGAACTGGACTGAAAGTATTATAAGATGTGAACTTGTAGATATATGAAATTTTAGGAAAAACAAGTATTCCTATTCCCTATAGTTCATCCCCCTGAGTTGAAGACATCCCCATTGAGTGCAATGATCAACACATTAACATGCTCTGATGTTTGATGGGCCACAGAAATATGGCCATTGTGGTACACACTCTTGAGGATTTGGAGTGCCAAGAAGATGCTTGTGGAAAGCTGATTGTGGTGTGCTGTGTCCATAATCCCTCCACTGCTAAATGTGTGTTCAGATAGAGTTGAAGAGCCTTCAATTGCAAAATAGTTGTGTGCCATGCAGCACATAGTGGGATATTTGATGTGCTCTGACCCTATGTTTGATGTGTCAATTTAATAAAGCAACTTGGAATACAGAAATAGTACTTACCCCCACCATCCAATAACATCATCAGTCTCTTCAACACCAGACTTGAGGTATATATGAAGCTCATCTTGGAGATAAGTCTCTAAGCTCTGGGCAAAACACATACCCAGCATCACACTCATGATATTTTGAACCATATGGAGTGAACAGCTGTTGCATTGGAATGATGTATTGTTGATGACATTGGGAAGAGATGCTAAAAACTCTAAATTATGTGAGCATTCATGTGTGGCTGATTTGGATCTCCTGGCCCATTCTTCATTGAAATCTATAATGGTTTGAACACATTCAGCAATATTCAGATTTCTCTAAACTCTGGACTGGACCTGCAGTTTGGTTCTGCCATGTGTGCTGAACTTTGAACTGGGCTTGTGGTCCAGTTCAAGATGGTTTAGATATGAACCAAAGTTCAGGACCAAACTTATGCAACACTATGCACATGCTGATGCACGCTGCTACACACCTATGCATACTGACATCTGAATATGCATATAAAGCTCACTAATAAACCATCTTCATTGCTGTATTCAGTACTTTATTTCTGGCTGGTGATTCAAATTGCTTACATTATTTATCTCCCATAGAATTTGCATTCATTTAGTCGAAGCTTCCATTTTTCTTGGTTTGTACTTTCATAATTACATATTACCTATTCTTGATCTATGCTTTATTAAATGAGATATTCTGTAACTACTCCAGCCAAAAGTTAGTCTTCTGTAACGATCCTTGAGCCTATGGTAAATATCTTAGACTGTAATTGTATGTTTTCTCAATCTGAGTTAATAGTATGATGTTTGAATTATCACCTAATTAATAAATTCTGATCAGGCTCTCATAAGGAAAAGAAGCTACGTATAATGACTTCCGATCATTATTTTGCAACACCATAAAAGCAGCTAGAGTTGATTTGCAGATACGCCAGTTATAACTTCTATTTGAATTCTCGGAGCTCGAAAGCTACTTGAATTATGACGCAAATGCATCTAGTATTAAACTTACAGTCCACTTACTTAGAGATAAAACAATCCATTTGAGTGAATAAAATTATATTGAGTGTTTACCATTTAGTGACAGTATTGCTGAGAGAGGTATCTTGCACGCTGATACACGCCGTGGCACGTCGTTTTTCTTATACCAGCGTTCAGCATGTAGGATTTGGCACTCCCCACGCACTTCCTGATGTTATCTTCAACGCTTATCGATTATTCTGTCTGTTCTCTTTGACGATCTCTTCCACGCCAAAGAACATATCCTGAAAGAATGTCTCCGAATCGGCCCACTAGCCATTTGGCGCTACCTGCAAGTTTCACGAATCCCGATTCAGAGAGTCCTGTGATTCCGAGTATAGCTTTTAAGGCACTCAATTACATAGTCACGAGCATTGCTGAATTGCTATCATCTTTCTTGGATCTTCTTGATACAACGATTTCAGATTCAGTCAGTGGACACACCTGTGAATCAGATTTTCTGAATGGCAGACACGTCGTATGATTGGCCAATGGCTCGTATCCCTGTTATGCCTATCGATGTCGCGGAAGCTCTGAATCTACCAGTCTATTCCATTTCAGCCTAGGTTGTTGCGTGTGTAGTCAATGACGCCCAGTTAAAAACCTAGTCGTACGATTCTGGGAGTTTTCACTCCAATTCCTGTTCCAACACACCCATTAAAGTTCTAGCCTGCATTTCTCTCCTATCGCCCATCCTCCTTACAGTAAGCATTCCGTGCTCGGATATAGGTCAGATAAGCATCCACAAAGATTTCGAACGCATAAAGAGTGGACGAGAAGGGATTCTAATTAGAATTTATCCACTTAATCCACATTCTCCCTCCATACTCTCGAGCAATGCTTTTTTTCCCAACCTACTTGCCGCCGCCTGCGCTGTTCCCGTTGTTTCGGACAATCCCATCTCCCAGCTCTACACTAACGCAGGTGGAGATATCCTCTTCATTCAAGGACACGATGCCGCAGAGAAATATAAGGAGGGCTTCCCTTGTGTGGGGCAACATTATCGACTCCAGATGGTTGAGAAATGGTCAAAGAGACTCGATTAGGCGGAGAGGCACATTTTCCGGTCTTATGGCGTTACAGAAACCTCCTGGAGTAGGTATTTGATACGCTACAGATCATTTTCGCGGCGGGACTGAATTACTTCCCACATCCCTAGTACTGTTTCTAAAGGAGAAGTTACTGTCAAGCTAAATCATACCACCAAATCTTTTTGTAAATATACAGGACGACGATTTACTTACTGTCAAGCTCAGTTCTCCTAATAAATATTTATTTAGTGGAGAGTTCACCGGCAGCAGCAATTACCCTCCAAATAATTAAAGTCCATGTTTTGCTAGGACCACACGAAAGGTCCTGAACCGTTTCAAAGGAGTTGTGTATTCATTATACTTCTTGCCGTTTCTGTTAAGTCCTGGAAGTACGTTAGAGATGGAGCCTCCAGGTTAGTGGACGTTTTCGCAAGAATGGTAGTCGCGATTCGCGACCAAGATGTTACAAGGAAATGACGTCACGGCTTCACTAAGAGTTATATTCTGTACATAAATGACCTCCTGGTCAATGACCCCGAATCCACAACCGACGACACTATGAATTTCTTCTCTGCAATTCGCCACGCTGCTCCCAGGAGAGTTTCCATCTCTCCGGTGCTCATCAAAGCTTCTGCATTCTCGTCATCACCCAAAGCGAACTTCGACGAGTCGCAAGGGCACGTCATCGATCCGTCAAATAAACACAAGAAGGACGTACAGAGCGAGTCCGCGAAAGCTGGAAGCAAAGCACGCTCGGAGTCAAACGAGTCCCTTGATGCTGCGTCGCCGAAACCAAAGCAAAAGCCAAAGAAGACAGGGTCAGGGAATCTGGAGGGGGTTGGGTTTGTGGAGCAAGTAGGAGGGGCCAGTGCTAGTGCGCAACACTTCGAGTCAGAGGGAAAAAATGGGAGTAAGACAAAGTAGGTTATGAAAGGATTGAGCATAATGTAAGTACGAGCCCTTATCTTCGAGAACCAGTATGAGCTGCTGATAGTATCAATTGATCACTATCGTTTAGTAAAGTGTACCACCGGTCTGTTAGCTCACGAAGAATGCAAGCCAATAGAATAATATGAGGGACCATGCAATAAATATCATCATAGCAAAGGCCAACTTCAAAATTGGAAATTTGAACGATGGTCGTGTCGGACAACACTGCGGTGGTGAAATCATGAAATGTTTCATGTTTCTGCAGGCGCGACAAGTGGTTTTGAGTATTGTTTGTTTTCTCGGGTTTATGGACAAACAATATGACGTGTTGCAGTTGTGGGAATATGCTGAACGCCCTTCCGGAATAATCCTTTGTCAACCCAAACCCAAGGTGACTATCGGCCATATATCTGTCGCTTTAATATCTACTGGACGCTATTCCTGAGTCGCTTTGCACCGGAAAACACTCCGCATCTTAGTATCCTACTTTTACTCCAATTATTCAATGCTCAAGAATCTCTATCATGGTTCTACCTGTGGGGGTACGATATCTGTTAGAATTGTTAGAATCCCATGGAAATTGCTACCTCGACAAGGAAATCTCTGCCAGAATTGAGGACCACCATCTGACTATAGTCCTCAAAGGAGAATGTCATATGCAGTGTCCATGTTAGGGTACGACAGGTGGTTGGTTAATCTCTAACATTCATTTACCATCGTCCTCTCCTGACTCACATTGTTCTTCCTAGCTCGTGTCCCTGAAGTCTTCCGATCTTTCACATACTTGAACTTCAATTTAGAGCACATGGAGTGCCGCCACACAGCGGCCATGGTATTGAACTGCTGGTCGACACTTACCGTTGCCCTTTACTAATAGTTAGTGCAAGAAAGCACCAGCCTTGAATATGTGAAGACGCAGCCGTTGAGTCAAATTCCGTGGCGTATGTCCCATTGTTTCTCCCCCTGACTCCTGGTCCAGAGCCCAATTCTCAACGTCTCCTGTTTAGCGGGATGATCTCACTTCACCATTCGAGAAGTCTATGTCATCACGCGCTTCATAGCACGGGAAAGTGGCCACAACCGGAGGTGACTCGGATTCCGGTGCGCAGATTGAAATTCTTTTCTCCCCCAACCCTCACTTCGTCTCCCTAGCTTCAGGTCCGCTACATACGCGCTCTTCTGCGCATTCTTGCAGTATTGTTTTGAGTCCGGGGTTACCCCCTTTGTTCTCTCCATTGTCTTCGACATACCGTTTGCAACTTATCCACTGGGCCCAAGAGAATCACATGCACTACATACGGGCGCTCCATCCATCATCCATTTTTGGGGGAACTCATTCACCTATGTTCTTGAATGCGAAGATACTGTACTATGGATGTACTGGCCGTATCTTCGTCCATGCGCTTCTCCTGTCGTTTGATCTTGTGCACTAATGAGCTGTGATTCAGCCGTAATACATTACCGAAGCTGATATGCGTGAAGCCAAAATGTCCTCCCCGTGCTGAATACGTTTGCTAGGCAGACTGTCAGCTGCCTTCGCCTCGGCACGTAGTCTTGTGAATGCAGCTCTGTTATAGTTATCAGGAGCCACCACCGGCCATGATAGAGCCGCAGCAAAGCTATCTGTGCCGAATGCCCTGCAGGTTAGTCACAAGCACAAATTCTGACAGAACATATGTCCTAACTCCCTCCTCCGTAGAGCACTCATGTCCCTAAATCGAGTTGGGAGTACTTAAAGGTTGGGCGTATATCCTCGACTTTAACCATTCCAACGAAGATCCACCATGCCTGATGATGGGCTTGTTATCGGAGGGAGGCTCTCGTCACATAGGATACTACTCCGCCGTACGATTGTTAGGTGTGTAGATACAGTTGCGCAGAATCATAGTGATGCTGAAGGCGTTCGTTGCTATTTTTGTCTCTAGCATTTTGATCGAGTGTTGCTTTTCTTTTGTGGTACCCAGCTGTCTTCGATAACGATGAAACTATCCAAGAATATGTGAAGAACAATGCACATTTCGTGCAGGGCGATGCCCTCCTCGAGGACGTCAAGCGCGCCTGGACCGAAGCGACAACACACTCTCCCATTGATCCACTCCTCTTCACTGTTGGCTTCAGTATGTGCCTAGTGCGCATATTGTCAGTCTCTTCTCCACCCATCATCTCATTCTTCCCAACTCTAGATCTGCTTCACATGCGCTCTTTTATTATTACAAACCAATACGCGCGCGATCTTCTGCGCATTCCCACAATCTCATCTCGATTCCGGGGCTTTATCCTCTTGACTGCTTTCGCTGTCTTCGATGCACCCTGTGTGACGTCTACACCGCGCGCAGGGGAATCCCATGCGCTGCACGTGGACGCAGTATCCACCTCCCGGGAAGTCATTCGCCGATGTCTTTGAACGAAAAAACACTATGCTGCGGATGTACTAGCCGTATTCCTACTACTTCATTGTGCTGTCGCTTGATCTAGTCCACCGACAAGCTGCGATTCAGTCGCGATACTTTTTGATATTGACACGTTTCAAGCCAACGTATCCTTCTCGTATCGAACACGTTCACTGGGCACCGCTAACAGCGCTCATCCCAGGACGCAGTCCTGTGAAAC
>JASFDH010001670.1:0-13722 GCA_036937195.1 Nidularia pulvinata
CCATTGAGGAAAGTGGAGGCACTGGAATGGTATGCGATGGCTAAGTAACTGGTTGAATGGTGGGTTACGGTGGGGCAGTGGGGAAGCAAAAGGTTATTCCGATAACGGAAAGCAACGGTGGTGAAAAACAGACAAGACGGAATGACAAAATGTAACTAAATTAGCCCTCCAAAGGCGTAGTGAATGATGTATGCATTTGAGAGCGAGGGTGGACAAGAGTGGACTCGGGAAGAGATCATACGAAATATGAAACACAAAGGATAGACAGAGAGCTTGGTGTGGTTAGCAGTGTAGTGACCAAGAGCCAAGTGACGATGATGACGATGAGCTCGCTTAAATGAAGAGAGAAAGCACGAGTGGATAAAAGCACTTATTGCGATCTGTAAGTGGCACTGGCAATCGCACGCGTAAAGTGCAAGTGGAAGTACATGGATATATGAAAATCATGGAAACTTTAAGCAGATGCACAAGGAGGATGCCACGCGAGCGTCGCATATGCTAGCAACGGTAGGTGCGATGGTTTCCAAAGATTTGATGAGTAATGCAAATTAGTTGGAAACTAGGTGGGAGGCACATAAGTGGCGCATATGTTGCAGAGACCCGAGATTACGACGGGGCGGACCTCGCAGGCGAGTCGCAGTGCGGTGTATATTGTGGGGACAGTGTGGGCAGGGCAAAGCCGGTAGAGAAGAGCACAAGGCAAAATCGGGCGGGTAGAGAGCCGGAATATCTCAGAGTAAATCCTCAAGAACTAAGTGGCTACTCAAGCGGAAGACAGTTGAGCAGGGGTGTAGATAGTTGCTCCTATAGCGGTGCAGACAGCGAGGAGTATATTGCATCGCGATAATTACATGCGCCGCAGACCGGCGGGAGGGTAAACGGTACGGAAGGGGACGGCAGTAAGTTGAAGAGGACGCCAAGCAGGGGGGAGCACATGGGGCCCGCTTTGGACATTGGGCGCTTTTCTAGCGCCGAAAGAGGAGAAGAAGAGGAAAATCGAGGCAAAAAATGGGGGAAGGAAGTTGAAAGTCAGCAGAGAGTACCATAACGGGGAATATGAGATGTCCGCGGGGAAAAAAGGGACAGGATATTTGGGCTTGTTATGCAGTAGGCGGCTCGGGTAGGAATATCATGAGCAGACCCTGTGGTGTGTGGTCCTGGATGGAGCTTATTTGCCAGACTGCGGCGGGGAATGGGAGGGAGAGTTAGCCGGAGGCCAGCAGGAAATGTGTCGGTGGAGGAGGAATGTCGGTGGATAGGAGGGGATTTGTGGGAAGAAAGCATCAGGAAAGGCGCAGAGGGAGAGGGCAAGGGTGACGGGATGGAGTGTGACAAGGTGACAGCGTGATGCCGGGGATTCTGCCGATGAAACATCGATAGGATCTGAACAGATCTGGATCTGGTAGACCCTGAGGTGACCCTGACAGCTAACGCCGTGCAGACCAGTTCTGAATATAACTTACGGAATATAACTACTGGCGTTCTCCTCCCGTTGCCCATCCCGCGCCTCACCATGTCTGCCCTCGCCCTCGCCCTCGCTGCCTATGCCTCCTCCTCCTCCTCCTCCTCCTCCTCTTCCTCCGACGAGGCCCCCTCTTCCGCCCCCGCAGACCTCCCCGCCCTCTCCCACAGCACCCCCTCCTCCTCCGCCTCCAGTCTCCACGAGGTCGCGCCCCCAGAGCCCCCGCTCTCCCCCTCAGACCGCCCCCACGAACACCTTGCGGTCCTGCTTCCCAAACACCTCTGGAAGGTATGTCTATCTCGCTTCACGCGTTTCCACCACGTATTGACCATCCACTAGCCTGATTCACTCGCATCCCTCTGCGACAACTTCTACTGTCGCATCACATTCTCGCTCTTCGAGCGTCGTCACGTCAGTATCAACTCTTTATTTATTCACTTTCATGCTGACCTCTTCCATAGCACTGTCGCAAATGTGGTGGGGTCTATTGCAGCGCGTGCACATCGCGTGTTATGCCTCTCCTTGATACATCCAACCTGTCGTTCCTCCTTCCCCCACGGAATGTACCACTCGCGGCATTTGAGTCACCTACATCTCCCATCACCCCATCCCGTGTCTGTGACGACTGCTACGACCAGATCCATGGACCCCCGTCCACCCCACGTACTCCTGAGCTCCTCCGCCCTTCCCTCAAACGTCTCTCCTCCCATCCCATATCCGTGCTCAAGTCACCCCTCTCCGCCACCTCCAGCGGCGACAGCTCCCCTTCCAGTAGTCTCGTCGCGACCCCCCCAAACTCGTCCACGCTCGTCCCCTTGCCCTGCCTATCGCGCAAGGCCCATTCCCTCCGCGCCTCGCCTAGTATCTCGAGCATCAACACCCATTCCTCTGTACAGAGTACCCCGAGTTCCTCTACGCGACGTGTTGCCGTGCGTACCGCGCACCTTCCCCTCCCCCTCGACCTCGAGCGCTCCTACGGCGAGCTCGACGCGTACCCTCTCAAACGCTCCAGCGTCCTCTGCAAGGCGACCGGTGGCGGCCGCTGGGAGCCCAAGCAGGCCCCCGTGCTGGTGGGCTACCGGCCTCCCGTCCCCGGCGGCAAAGCGATTTATGAGATTGAGATGGAGCGCGAGGAGCAAGTTGAACGCGCGCGGCGGCAAAACCCCATTGTGCGTGACGGTGACTTCCAGTATCGGTTCGCACGCGAGCCGGAGCCAGCCATGATCGCAAGAAGTCTATCGAATTTGTCGACATTTTGAGGCTGTCTAAGACCCCGCTAGATCCTCCTGCGAAAAGTATCATCACCCCATCTCCCCATTAGTGCTATTCTGCATTCTCTCGTTCCCCTGCTGCCCATCCGCCACCGTCGCAGGTCTCCATACCGTCGCACCACGCCTGTCTGATTGCTGTCATTGATATCCTTATTACTGTATATTGCTTTTGCGTTTCCTGCTTGGTTTATCATCATCATTACCATCATTGTACTGTACCCCATGTTCCTTTTTCCTCTCTCCTACCCTGGTTGCTCGCTGGCCTCACGCTCCCAGCGGGAATTCCATCATCTTCTTGCGTATATACCATTATATACTCTCTCGCCTCCATGCGTTACCCTTCCTTTCTTCCGCCCCATCCCTAATGGATGGTCACATCCTCCCTTGTCTTATTGCTGCCATTTGGCTGCTGTTTTCCCTCACTAGAGGGATGTAGGTCGCTATGCTACATACTCCCGTACTTTACATACTGTACCATACTGAGACATTATTTCCGTTGTATAGAGGGTCTTGGTTAATAGAACGCTGTTGTGGGTTTCATTCAGAGTTGAACTGGAATAATACGGATAACCCCATTCAAAAGGGAACGCGCATTACGTGATATCTGCGACCAATCAGCGTCAAACATCACTTGTCGCGTCCAAAAAATTGTAGAGTACACCATAGCAGTACAGCAGAGTATGACAAGCATGCTCGCCCTCCGTAGTCTACCTGCCAGGCTATCCAGGCCCGCCGTCCTTGTCTCGAGGGGTAATGCCACCGTATCCACTCCCTCGCAGGACACACCCGCCGCGCCCCCTTCGTCAATAGCTGCGTCAAAGGCCAAGTCTACGCCGAAAGCACTCGCTGCGCGCACTACGTTATACTCCTCCACCTCCGAAGCCGCCTCACCCAAGGAAGAAGTCGCTACAAAGACCAAAGGCCGCAAACGCAAAGGCACCCCCCGCCAGCGCCCCGAGATCGACTCTGCGAGGCCCCGCTTCTACAACCGCCCTCTCGCATACGGCATCCTCCCCGCGTACGACATCGCGCTCGAGCTACTAAACGAGGATAGCAAGGCCCTGAAGCAGGAGGCGCAGGTACTGCAGGCGAAAATCGACAAGAAGGAGACGGCGGTGCAGAAGCTGAAGGTGCGGGCGGGAGAGACTGGCAATGTGGATGTGCAGGCAGGAGCACGGATGCAGGACGAAGAGCTCGAGAAGATGCGCGAGAAGCTCAACATTCTGCAGGTCCAGAGCGAGATTAATTTGCCCTCGGTGAGGTGGAAGGTTGCGAATGCGATGGGTGCGCCTAGTGGGGCTTTCGTTAGATTAATCCACGACTGACTGGCGCGCCTGCACGCTAGCTAACTTCAGCAGCCCTGTAGACCGCTATCTGGTAGAACAAAGATGGAGGAAAGATGGCGACCTCGACCTTCTGGTATGTCGTCGTACCCTCTGTCTGAAACGTCATACTAAAGCATACCATTGCAGATGGAACGCATATATCAAATGAAAGTCGTTCCCGACGTTCTGCCCGAGCTTCGCCCGACCGTCGATGTGCACGTTGTCGCGCGGAACACCTTTTCAATGCTCCGAAAAACAAGCAAACACCACGGAAGAGTCGAGCCTGGTGTATTCCTGAAGCCAGAGCAGGTATGTCCCCAGCTCACCTTGACGATGGCAGTAACTTCTAGCTGATTCATACCGCGCGTTGCATCAGACAACGACTCCACCCGATGTGTACGCAACCGTATTCCACACCGACGAGCGGCTCTACACACTTCTTCTTGTGGATCCCGGTATACTTCTCTCATTGCCATCTTGCGCACTCGCACAACTGACCACGCTTTCCCCCTCCCAACAGATGTGCCTGATGAAGCAAGTGCCTCGTTCACCACATATCTTCATTGTTTGAAGTAAAAAATTTCGCGTGCGCTCTTCCTCGCCAAAAAACTGACGCGCTTTCCATCCTTAGACCCAACATCGCCCTCTCAGCGGGACAGCACCAAATCCTCGGTCTCGATGATCACACGCGCTATATTCCTCCACATCCGCAAGAAGGCACGCCGTATCATCGATACGTTCTTCTCCTTCTCCCCCAGCCCCCCATCGGCACGCCCAACTACTCTCTGAACCTGGCTGCGCGTGCGGAACCCTCGAACCCCACGTCCGTTAAGCTCGACATCCCTGTCGTTCCCGATGAGCAGCGTCTCGGATTCAATGTCCGCGCGTTCGCCAGCCGCTGGGGGCTGAATGGCGCGAAGGGAGGAGGCGCGCACATGTGGAGAGAAGTATGGAACCCGAGCGTATCTAAGGTTTACAAAAAGATCCTCAGTATGTATTTTTCACGCGTTCTTTTTTATCTTCTGGGCGCTTCGAGCAGCTCACTTACTCTTTTCTTCCTTTGCAGAGACGCCAGAGCCGCGATACGGCCGTCCACGCAAGGAGGATCCGTATGCGGAGGTTAAACAGACCAAAAGGTATATTATTCAGTAGATTGATGCGTATTATTGCACAACATCATTGTGTTTGGAATTATAATGAGGCCGAGACGCCCTTGCAGGTTCACTACGCAGTACTCTATGCCTCTTTCATAATCTCAGGTATTCTTCCTGCACCCCGTACGTTTTACCAGGTTTTACCCCCACTTCCCTCGCACTTTTGACAGCCGCCCCCGCCCTGAGGCAAGTACTGCCGGTCATTGTCAGCCATTAAAGTGCTTACTTCAGTCATCTACTGCAGAATCTCCGAGGATTTCTTTCACAGCGGGTGCAGTGGACATTGGTAAGTATCAGCAGCTTGACAACCAAAGTTGGGTGTGGCGTGGAATAACCTTCGAATGTTGGTTGTGATTGAGTGTTGATCTTCCTTCGTGGGCGCATCTGACGACCACGCTGCCTTGTGAACCCAGCTGGATTTTGTTTGGATGAGGTCAACGATGAGGACGGATCAACAACGTGGCAGTTCACCGTGGGTGCCGGGCTTCGAAGTACGAGAGCGCTGTCCCACGCTGTCCCTCTGCGCGAGCTCGAAGGTCAGCCTCGCGGCAGCTCGCGGCTCGAGAACCAAAGTCGACCTCATTGTCCTTGACCTTTCAAGACGTCTGTGGCGCAGACATCGTGTCCTTCAGAAGGGTTGCGTTAACTGGACGACGTAAGGGTTCCATAGGGTTTCTCGAACATGGGAAAGATTTTGTTGGGTGCCTCTGCAGTCCACAAGAGTCCACACGGACCTCCGCCCTTTCTGGTTCCTCGTCCTTCCCTGCTGATTTATGCTCGGCGCCAGTTGCTCCTACATACTGACATGTTTTACCACGACCCTCCTCATCACATTGGGAAACTCAAACATAGAGTGGCGTAGCCGCGTAGGATGCGCAATATCGCAAGCGACCCGTCGGCTTCTGCCCAGTGTGCCCAGCAAGTGCCAGCAGCCAGGCTCCAGTCCTCCGCAGCGGGGTACCTGAGTGATGATCTGGATTTATCTCTCCAGCTAACATCCGCAATAGCTTGCTTAAAATACGGATAAATCTAGCGAAATATCCAAGAGCATGATTTTACCTTTGGTTACCGGTTTATAGCCTATTCGAAATGCTATTTTATCGACGTTAAAACGTGTAGTAAGTCCTTTTCGACTGTTCTCCTGGACTGGCAATGGCGAGATTGACACGCACTTTCTCACTAATAATGGCATGTGCGACGCGTCAACGGAAGCAATTTCGCCTAGTAAGTAGTGACCACCCCGCGCTGAAACATCGGTGCCCCATCCGTGCGGCACCGAAGAAGGATCTGCACGGGCTTGCGTGGGCCCAATTGCAACTTTCACACCACTTGGTTAGCATCGAGGAGGTTGCCGATGACCGATTTGTTTGGAATGTGGGCTGATCAAACCTATCGTGGTCCTCAACTTCTGTTTCTTCAGGATATTTACGAATTCAACAGATTTTTTCGCATGACAGGATTTTAGTATTGCCATGGGCTTACTTATGCATTAAGTACTCGGAAGAACTTCCTCATCACGTCTCGTAACAACCTCTTGGTCGTGAACTACCATGCACTTGCTTCCATACCTCGTTCACGCCCTTCGATGGTCGACCTATTTATAATTAAGAGGATATCACGTTTCTAGAGACAGGAGTTGAAAAGGACCGACGGGCCACTAATCAACGTGTAAGTGAAGAATCTTCGTGCTCTTGAATCACAATAGCCTCCGTATAGGAGTCGAGCTTCGTACCATGTACATGCGCAGGTCATGACCATGGGATACGGAGCACGAGAACTTCTACTCCACCATGCGTGAGTTTCTTTGCTACAGTTTGAGACAGTGCCTTATAAGTGCCCGATAATTAAGGATGTCAACTTGGATCCGACGGATTCACTTCGGGAATCAGAATTCCAGGAAATGTGGGGAAGTTAGCATATGTTGTAACTTTTAGCTTCCTCTTGACAGAAAGTAGGGTGAGCCTGCAATGAGAATAGATGTCGCAGGCTATCGCAGGTATGCATAAACTTACGATTGGAGATTATCGACTGCAAGCTTATCCCCATTCTCCCAGCCCGGCATGCAACTTGGGACCAACTCTGGGAGGTTAAAGGCAAGCATGGATATCTTTGAACCTTTAATTGACAAAAGGAAATGCTAACATAAATTTATCCTGTTGGAAGTCGACCTTCTGTCAGAGAACTGTTGCTTGACCTACATATCCATAGATTCTAGGGAATAATAATATTTATGGCTAAAACAACGGCATTCGAACAAGTTTTGGTATCGCTATTTACTACTTGCGGATACAGCGGCTTTGTCTCAAATTATTAGGCTCAGTGTCTGGAGTAATGGAGTCTGGGCCTCCAGTGCCTCCCATGACGATCTGTAAGCCTGACATTGCTTCGGAGAAGGATCTCTGTCCGATTCACCCAACAAGACTTCGAAAATTCAAATCGATCTGTGATTCATGTAAGCCGGAGTTCGAAACAGACAAGCTTAATATGGAAGCATACTCAGTAGTTGGCCATTTGCAACAGTCGACTTGGATTCGTTGCAGAGCTGGAAATGCCATGACTGATGGATTAAACATAATTAACCAGTGTTTTTTCCTTTCCTGGGGACTAGACAGCTGTTAATGCTGACTCCGATACGTGAAGATGCTCCTAAAGCACTCGCTCAGAATACTAGTCAGTAGCATTAAGGATGAGTCGGTCAAATGCATATACTGAGAGTGGAGACGAGACTCTGGAATCTGTGGGCGAGTAAATAATATGTCAGATCAGTGTCAATCGGTGACAACACTACAAAAGTCTTACCCTTGTGAGTTCAGTAATGTTGAGGCACAGCTCAAAGAAAGGAACCTCTCTTGTTCCAACTTAAACTTTACATTCGTTCCGTGTGCCTTTAAAAAAAATCGAGCTAGTAAGCTTTGAGCTTAGGTTGAGCCTGACGGCAATATATTCGAGGAAGGGAAGCCTAAATAAAGATATTAATCTTCCATGCGCAAAGAATATTCAACGAAGTATACATACTGACATTTGGATAACAATCCAAGAATGTCTAGTTCTTCTGCGCCTACAACCGGTAATTTCAGGCAAGGTAGAAACATATCCGAGGGAGCACTTTCAAGTACCCACTTGAAGCTCACATAGGGACGGTAATTGAGAGATCGCAAGCTTGGCAAGCGTGAAAGTGCGAAAGGGCATTGCTTTTTTCTGAAACTTGATCGATAAATGATAATGTAGTCAGGGAATGTCCGACAGTAGCCGCTAGTTATTCGAAACTTCCCAATTGAAGAACAAGGTTACTGCCATGATGTCGTATAAATCTGACTCCTGGACAATTCTCAATCCTAGAGACACGAACGACTTTAGGAGCTCGTGAAAAGATTTGACAAAAGCTGTCGTTGTCGAGCTTGTCATAAACACGTTGATGGAGATCTAATGAGCGTATGTGTAAGACCCAGCCAGGGTTCCGGGCTATTTGAGCGGCGAAGGATTCGAGATGTTTGCGCCTCCATATTTTCGGGTGCTCACAACGGAATGGATAGACCATTTCTAATCGCAAAAAAAAAGATGTTAAAAGCCAGATTAAGAAGGCACGCAAGAAGAGCTTCCTCGTGCACAAAATGAGCAACCTACACAAATTTGTTTGCAGACCAGGAGACATGTCGCACGTCGTCGCAGAAGCACTCCTTTGGTAATATCTTCAATACAGATTCCGTCCTTGTATGAATCTATTTGCATAGCATAGCGGAAGACGAGAGCTACAATGAGTCTCTCAAGGAATAGAAAGGAGCATAAGTGGAATCGTGAATATATGAACCGACTTAGCTTTCAATGGGCTCTCTCGTAGTGATAGTGAATGAAGTGGGCCTATAAGCATAACAGCACGTTGTAATCACACAACAGGATGTTGAAATTGTCTCACGTACTCGAAGAAAGTGACCAATCCTGGAAGCCTAGGCTCTTTTCCCACCTCTTTTAGGAATACGGAGTGTAGTAAAGGCTCATGAACTTGGATAGTCGTCAATCGTGAGTCTTTATTCAGCAGCCGCAAAAGTTTTCGAGAATGGAGGTGTTGTTGGGCGATGCGGACCGTACGGAGAGATGAGGATCGGGACAGAGCTTCCGCAATTGAAAGACTGGTCCAATAGTCAGTGTCCCAAGTCAATTCGACAATATCATGTAAAAATATCCATCTATTTCAATTTGTCGAACAAGGGAAAATCCCTTACCAACGTTTGTCCAGCTTTTAAAGACAACACTCAAGGTTTCTGCCAGCTCTCAGGTAGGTTTGATAACTGGCCGCTATGCTGAGATGTCTTGGATAATAGCACGTCGAAGCTTGACGCAGTGAAGTCCTTTGCACAGTCCGGAGACGTTCTGGTTCGAGCACATTTCGAAAGTGACCCAAAGGTCGATTAATTTGGACGCAGAAATAAGAATAGCGCGCATAGGAGTAGCGTGTCTGCTTTAGAGCGTATCTTGATGTAATGGCCGAGTTCCTCATGGTCGCGCAGTGTACGATCAAGTGCGCACGCCTGCACTTTGTTGGACCGGAGAATAACAAATCTATATAGATGTGGAGTATAAATGCAAAAAAAATTGCTTTTAGACCTCGAGGAAGACGGACTTGGACTGGGGAGCAAGGCAAAGCGGAGAAACGGCCGAAGTATCAGCGAACTTTTGGTCAGACGTCCATGACTAAACTGGGGATTTCCGCGACCAATTTGTCAGGAAGTTTGGCTGCTGTCCTTGCGGAAGAGAACTAAACGCGAATAGGAATATAGTAGAAGAGCCGGATTTAGAGCACAAGAAAAAATGCCTCTGACTTAGTCAAGAGTCAATGTTTCAATTCAGACGCGTTGGAGTGGCATACACGCGTTGGCGCGGAATAGTATTTGTTTGCATAGGAAGGATGTGCGAAACAGTGATTACGTGATACATTGTACGAGTTCATTCAGTGCAGCACTGAGCTGGTAGTGCACTGGAGTCACTCTCCGACATTTACCATGGCCTCCACTGACAACGGCACCGGCGATTTTATCCACCAGCTCGCCATAAAGCTTTCGCGTGCGCTTAACATTGTTATTCCAAATGACCTTCTTGCTCAGAGGGTCACCGACATTGCGAAAACGAATACACTCAATGGATTTATAAAAGGTAACGTCCCTTGCGTTCTCATTGCAACGGTCGCCTTAATGACGGTTTACAGCGGCAAAGGCGTTTGGAAAGTTCCAAGACTCCTTCCTGGCTGAGATTCATTCCGAGATTATATCTCATGCCCAGCAGGAAGCTACAGGTATCGCCCCACAGCCGATACAAGGCATCACCGTCCATGACAGCGATGTCCTTCAGCCGGAACCCGTTAGACCAGGAGGACTTCTCCAGAGAAATGATTCAGTGAATCTATATCTTCCTTTATCATTCATGCTATTTGCTAATATAAGCCTGCAGCGACATACATTTCGTCAACCAGCAAAGCCTCTAGAGCCGCCCACACCAAGGGCTTCGTTACTCGGCTTGGATCGTTTGGCCCAGGAAAAGAGAGAAGCAGCAGCAGCAGAGAACATGAATGGAGAAGGAAGCCGTAAGAAGCCAAGATTAGATGACGGAAATGAACCCTTCTTCAAAGGCGCGAGAACACTTTGATTTAAATATACCAATCCACTAACAACTTACTATAGTTCCTTCTCTTCCTGCTTCTCGGACTACAAATGCACGTCAGCGAGGAGAAGAGACACCGTCACATCCCGGCGGTTTGTCTGATATAGGTCGTAAACGTCTCGAGGAACATCGACGGAGCAGGGAGAAGCAGCGAGGTGCGTCTCGGACTTCATCGTATCATTCTACCGCATTAACATCGTGTTAAGAGGGTATCACTGCTATAAATGAGCCCAGGAGCGATGCACCCAAGGGTCTAGGTGAGTTTCAGAGACGGCTCAACCGTGATAGGGACCGAGGTTGGGGTGGAAGACGCGACTACGACCGAGATCGTGGCCAGAACGGAGACCAGCGCGGATGGGATGCAACACCTCGCTCGAGTCGTGGGTCGTCTTCCAACGATGCACCAAGTGTTCGTGTACCCAATATCGCATGGGATTCAACGCCACGCAGTTCCCGGGGAGACGATGGCGGTGGTTGGGGTGGGGCACGTAATCGTGCCTGGGATGCGCCTACGCCTAGAGCAGCAAGAGGCGGGAGCCCAGAAGGTGGTGCTGATGGTGCACTAGGCATTGATACCAGGGAATGGGAGGAAGAGCAAGTTAGACTGGATCGGGATTGGTACACTGGGGCGGAGGATGGTGGAGTTGCAGGCGACGAAGAGCATAACCCATTATCTCAATACGAAGATCTTAACGCATTAAAAGAGGCAGAGATTGCGACTAAACAAACGGTGAGATTGATTCTGGATGTATGCATGATCACCGGATTCTAAGGCGTTCATTCAATAGAAGAAAAAAGTTTCTGCAAGACAAGCGCAATATGTACGTTTATCGCATGCATAAATCCAGTGTCTACTCATCCTTTTCTTCTAGAATGCCGATAATGACCTCTGGGAAGCCAATCGGATGCTCACATCCGGTGTTGCAACTCGGAAGACAGTGGACCTCGATTTTGAAGACGAGTCCGAATCAACCGTCCACGTCATGGTCCATGACCTCAAGCCCCCTTTCCTTGATGGGCGAACAGTTTTCACTAAGCAGCTCGATCCTATCAACCCTATCCGCGACCCTACGAGCGACATGGCTATCTTCTCCAAGAAAGGCAGCGCCCTGGTAAAAGAGAAGCGCGAGCAAGCCGAACGCGCGAAAGCCGCTGCCAAGCTTGCTGCTCTTGGAGGAACGGCACTCGGCAACATTATGGGCGTGAAAGATGAGGAAGCTGAAGCCGATGGTACGTTCCTCTTCTCAACGTCTCGCTAGACGCATGTCAGATTGGACATTCACATAGCTTCTTATTTCGTTTTCCTGCAGCTGAAGCCGAGAAGAAGGAACGCGAGGCTAAAACGAAGGGTGAGGAGGACTACAAGGGCGATTCTAAGTTTGCTTCGCACTTGAAGACATCTTCTGGTGTCAGCAATTTCGCCAAGTCAAGAACTCTGAAGCAGCAGCGAGAGTATTTGCCTGCCTTTGCTTGTCGTGAAGAGTTGATGAAGGTACTTCGGGAGAACCAAGGTATTTAATAAATAAGTTTTTCACTTGTATCTCGTGCTCACGCTATTCGTAGTTGTTATCGTCGTCGGAGAAACGGGTTCTGGGAAAACCACGCAATTGGCCCAGTTCCTCTACGAGGATGGGTACTGCACTCATGGTTTGGTTGGATGCACACAACCACGACGTGTAGCAGCCATGTCTGTTGCTAAGCGAGTCAGTGAGGAGATGGAGGTTCGTACTGTTCTTTCTTGGTTCGTTGCTACTTGCTAATTTTCACCTAGTGTAAACTTGGTTCGACTGTTGGATACGCTATCCGTTTCGAGGACTGCACGTCGGCGGAGACCAAAATAAAGTGTACGTATATTGAGCTCGACTTATCTTATTGCGTTTATTGACGAGGCTGCCTGTGTTAGATATGACTGATGGTGTACTGCTTCGTGAATCGCTTAACGAGGGAGATCTGGATCGATACAGTGTCATTATCCTCGATGAGGCTCACGAGCGTTCGTTAAGTACGGACGTACTCATGGGTCTTCTTCGCAAAAGTATGGTCTATATCTGTCAATTTCTCTTGACGCAGCTGACACGAAGGCATCAAGTTCTTTCTCGACGACGAGATCTCAAGCTAATCGTCACGTCAGCCACAATGAATGCAGACAAGGTAATAGAATTTCTTATAGTGCTTACTTGCGGCTTACTGTTTTCTTTCTTTTCATTCAGTTCTCTTCATTCTACGGCAATGCTCCTACATATACCATTCCTGGACGTACCTTCCCCGTGGAGATATTCCATTCAAAATCTCCCTGCGAGGACTATGTCGATGGCGCTGTCAAGCAGGTTCTTCAGATCCATCTATCTCTTCCACCCGGCGATATCCTCGTCTTCATGACTGGACAAGAGGATATTGAAATTACCTGCCAAGTTGTACAAGGTAAACTTTTCCGCTTACTTTCTTGTGCGTTATTCTCATGAGATTTGGTTTCTGCAGAACGTTTGTCGCAGCTGGATGATCCTGCACCGTTAGCGGTCCTGCCCATCTATTCCCAGATGCCGGCTGATCTGCAAGCCAAGATCTTCGACGCTACGAGCGATGGGCGTAGAAAAGTCATCGTAGCCACCAATATCGCAGAGACATCATTAACGGGTTCGTCTATTTCTTTCTTGCATCACAGAACTAAAAGCTGATTTTGAGATAGTTGATGGTATCCTTTACGTCGTGGATGCAGGGTACTCCAAACTCAAGGTTTATAACCCGAAAGTGGGTATGGACGCGCTGCAGATTACTCCTATCAGTCAGGCAAATGCGAATCAACGAACGGGACGTGCTGGACGCACTGGAAGCGGGTATGTGATTTTACATAGATACCA
>JASFDH010001671.1:0-13720 GCA_036937195.1 Nidularia pulvinata
ACAGATGAACGCTTCCATTTATCCTTTTCAATTCTCTCTGCAATAGCGAGGAACCGAAAGTAAGTAAAAGTACAAGGTAAATACAATTTACATTCCAGTCTTTAGAGTTTCCTGCCATATGCCTTATTCCAAGATCCACTGATCGCCGTCCTTCTTGATTCCGACAGGCCTCTTCTCGTCTAAACTAATACGTCCTGCGTTCAGAATGGCGGTTGTCAGCACTGTGTTAGCGATGGTAGGAAGGCCGTGTTTATCGTAGTCCGAGGGCTGGGTAAGCCCCGCGTTCACGCTGCGTGAGGCATCGACAAACTTCTCGATCGAAATATAGCCATAGCCTCGCTGTCCGTCAAAGTGGCCGGACTCTGATGGAGAGTACTTCATGCTACATGAGTTGCCGTACGTTAACAATTGCGGTCGCGAAATTCCACCAAAGGCAACGCACTAGAAAGGATTGTACCACGTTTTTCCGGTGTCGTCCACAGTAACATCGTAGCCCCGATGAGCTTGATCAACATTAATATCGCCCTGGAATTGGGAAGATGTCATGATGTGCACGTGGAGTGGCCAGCCATAGAGTGTTATGTCATACCTTCTCTCCCATGTAATACCAGTGTTGAAGAGAATGTACACCTGCTTTCGTAGGAGCGGTCCAACTCGCGGTATACACTGCAGTGCCACGGTGCTTTGAACTCTTGACCGATTGCCAGTCTACCAGAAGCGTGATAGTATCTTCTGTCTGGGGTACGCAATTATACGGCTCGCTTGTCGCAATTCCTGTCGCCGCACTAGCAACTACACGGGTGGGAACGGCAATGTCTTGCAAAATCCAACAGCAAATGTCGATGTGATGAGAGGATAAATAATAGCTATTTTATAACTTTAGTTCCGAATGGACAAGGAATGCAGGTGGAGAAGCCTGGCAAACCTGATGTCGGAATCTTTTCCAGCCCATGCACGGAAGGTCTCGAGCTGGCTCTTCGGTTGACTCATCCATGCATTGAAGAAGTTGAACTCCCCAAGAGATGCTGCCTTCGCTTTGGCATCGCTGTACACTGG
Organism: Nidularia pulvinata; assembly: GCA_036937195.1. Taxonomy (NCBI): domain Eukaryota; kingdom Fungi; phylum Basidiomycota; class Agaricomycetes; order Agaricales; family Nidulariaceae; genus Nidularia; species Nidularia pulvinata. Next base: position 1,057 of record JASFDH010001671.1, read on the forward strand.
ATCATATCTGTAAGTCAAGAAGAGAAAACATGAGCCTGTTGTGGAAGGTTGCCTTATTAGCGATAGCTCACCGCTTGTGGTGTTCCACGAAGCAAACTACGTTATGCTTCTTCGCTGCAGCAATCAGCTTATTGTGGTCAGATAGTAGCTGGGTTGCAGGCTTGGTAACAAGAACATGGATGCCGCGTTCGATAGCGTAGATGGCAATATCGTAGTGGGTATCTTTTATGCAGCTGGGTCAGTTCACTATGTCTCGTACTATATTAAATTTTAACTGACTGTCTGGCGTAAATATAATAACTGCATCACCAGCTTTCATCCCGTCAATGGAGGCCTTGTCTTGAGAATAGTAAAGAAGTGAGCTATGTTCCACAGTGAAACCGTTTACGCACAAGCCAACGGGTCAACTTGTCTATCTTTAGGAAACTCGTCAAAACTATAAAATAAACGTCATATAATCCTCTCTGGCAAAAGATTGAGGTGCACGTACGACAGATCCATGTCTTTGTAAGCACCTCCTATATTCTCAGCAAGATGCTGACGAATAGCAGGAAACTTCTTCCCGTTAACGCCAACCATTCCAAGCTTATCAACCTATAGACAACGAGTCATGTTAGTTTGCTTCAAAATCGTACAAGCAACATACTTTGCCGAGGCGTCGCAGATCAAAGAGAGTGAGACCAACGACCTATATAGATGTTGAATACCACCAAATGCAATGAACAGAGTGAGTTTACATACTCCGACCTAAGGTAATAAAGTATTAAACTTGTATACTGAGTTACAATTGACATCTAACGCACTTTTTTATCTGATTTTGATGCACCGGAACCTGTCCATCCAGTGGTGTACTCGCCCTGGAATCAAAGAAAGACGTGAGTCCACTGAAAATTGACACAGTAGTGAAGACAGGCATACGGTACCGCCTACAGTGATTGAATGAGCACATACGGTTCTCGACACGGAAGGATAAACTGACTTACACATCAGGATGTCGAGTTTGGCAAGGTTATTCGACATCTTTGCGTTCTCTCTGTGGTAGTTGTGTTACTTTTGAATGTGGGGGAGAAGCTGACGTGGATCGACGAGCACACTGGCTGGAAGATCAGGCTGCTTTTAAAGCTGGAGAAACCATGGAAGAACGCGGGCCGTAGATCGGTCCGGGCCGAAGAACCGGTCGCCCCGTATGAGCGCTTGAGCATATTCTTATTCGCCGGGTGAGTCCCCCGCTCGGATAATTTTAAATTTACTGCAGGAGCGGTTCGGTGCGGAGAAGCACGGCGGTAAGAGGGTCCCCAGACCCAGGAAACTGTTCGTCGGGACAACTAAGAGTGGCTTGGCTCCCTACATACATGTGTGCTAGCAGACCAGGCGTTTGTGGTTAACGTCTAGTAAATGGATGATTATATACATAGAGTGCGCACGAGGATATGAGCGTACCTTGATCCTCGCGTTGTCCAGAGTGGCAAATTTCTGGGAGCAGCCTGAGATGGCCTTAATGCACCTATCTGAGGAGCCAGAGAGCCTGTTTTGCTGTATGGCAACATTGCTAGACTTTTACGTTGGTGTAGTGATAGAGCAAGGAGAGTCTAACGAGACTCGGACTGACTGCTGTCGAACTGGTGTCGACTCCTTTGTTTAGTGCCTTGGAGAAGTGATGCTGTTGATTGTCATTGTCAAGAACCAAGGAATCGACAGGGGAATCACAGCCACTCAAATATAGCATGCAGCTCCCACGTGTCTGTGACGTCACACAATGTAGCCACATGGATTTGCAGGCGAACAAACTGAAGCACCACTCTTTCCTGTCTTCAAGCATTCACGCTCTCCACTCCTGATCTCCTTCATTCGAACCCTCATACCGTCCATCGCCTTCATGGAATTAGAACAATAATTTTCTTTCCGCGCATCTAATCATTATACCACCACCTACTATTTCCCCAGCTCCGAACATGCCAGTGACTTCATCAACCTCTCCGCCAGATCCTGCCTTTGTTCCGAGGAAAGAGTTCATTCGCGAGCAGGGCGCGACATTGAACTCTTTCGCTCTGCTTGCTATTTCCAGCTCCAATTGCATCCGACTGTATTCCTTTCCACATCCTGTCCTTACCGCCCTCCGCCGTCTCTTTGAGCAGCGCAGGCTCATCGTTCAAGTCCGCGAAGACTTCACCCAGAGCCTTTGCGAGTTTGCTCTTGATGGCAAACCTTGGGCTAATGCCAAGGGAACCTTTACCGAGAAGCTTCTTGTCGACATCATGGCTGCCATTTACCAGGCCGGATATAAGTATCTTTCCACCATAGACTACGGTAGGGAGAGCGACGATCGCCTCGCAATGGCCTTTTCCACTCCTACCTCTCTTCAGCCCGGTTCCCGCTCAGTAACACCAATTGGACCCTCTAATTCTTCTCCGCTTCTCGATGCCTCTCGAACTTCTTTACACGACAAGTCAAAGAACAAAAGAGTTCCATTTGCGTTATCGTTTGTGTCGGCCACCGTAATGCGTGTCATTTCGCCGCCGCTCCACTTAACACCGGCTATTTTACAAGGTGTTCGTGGGTCATGGCCTCGAGGCGTAGTATCCGAGAAGAAAGTCGGAGAGAACTGCTATGAGTTTAAACTGAAAGGATATAAATGTGTGTGTGCTTGTGCCTCTGTTATTCTTGTGGGCATTCTAGATGACTTCTTGCTCATTATCTCCAGGGTTTCAACAAGACAGCTTCGCAACTGACTCTCTCCATCACATCCTCTCACTTTTAGCTTCTCTAGACACACATTCTTTCACCCTCCTGACATCCATATCGCTCACGAATCGTTCCAGAGTAAAGGACTTGTGGATATTCACTGGTCCTGCATCTTCCTTTAAAGAAGAGCTTCCGGAAACTCCTGAGTATTCTGTTCTTGACGGCTCTCTTCCCGACTTGAGACGCAAGGGCCAGAGCCCAGACATGATGCTGCATCAACACTCTGGAGCTCCTGGACCTCAGTCCCACCATCGCCGGCTGGCCACAGAACCTGCGGCGCTACCGTCGCATCCGTTGCTAAGCGAACATCCGAGAAATGCAAGTGATGAATCTTACCGACCGAATCAGCATTATAACACTGCTCCTCCTACACCTTTGGTTAATGACCTATCTCCTCACGTCTTGCGCAAACCTGCACCTAGAGCACAAGTGCCAGTGTCGGTCGTTCAAGAAGATATACAGGAGCATGGGGGTTTTCGCCTCCAGTTGCCGAGCACAATTTCCAGCGACGTCGAAAATATGACGGGTGTTGGTGCCCTTGGTCATACGCCCGACGTTTTTTACACCAGTTCGCCGTATGATACCATTGGTGTCAATCGCTCCTCTCCTCCAAATGCTGTACCACTTGTTCAAGTACCTATAACGGTATCGTCTATGCCAATGTCAAGCTCTCCACCTGGCACGGGCGGCAGCCCATTGCGACCTATCTCCGAACGAGCGAAGACTCCACCCCTCCTCACCTCACATTCGGCATCACCACCATCATCATCTCCTCGACGTACACCGCCTTTTTCTGCGGAGGAGTATCATCTGGGTGCGTCCATAGACGGCAACGTCGTGGATTCAGAACAGCAGATGCCATCCACGTCGTCACCACCATTGCTTGGCGCAAGTACTTTCCGCGATTCAGCCATGTCGAGTAACAGTGATATGAGCACTGACATCCCGATTAAATGGACTGGCATTGGCAAGGAGGTCATTGAGAATAATTTCAAGCCCGACCAAGATAAATCGCCAAGGATTAGGCCCAGCCATGACATTCGAGCTTCCAGTACACCAATGTTTCCTGGAGGCTGGCAACCCACTCCTATCGAGGAGAAAGCAGAGGAAGAGGGTGCGGCGCAGGATGCTTCATCCGGAGAGAAGGATGATCCACCTGTACACCATGTTGGCTCGCGCGTGGATTCTCCTGAAGTTATTCAGGCAGATTTGCCTTTGAGGAAAAGCGAAGCAGCTTTGGTGGGGATGATTGCGATGACCTCGCCATCGTCGCCTCCCCCGCCAACACCTCAGCGTCCTCAAGGTCAGCGAAAGGAGTCGCAGACATCCGTTTCCGGAGGAGGTCAAGGGTGGGTTCTCGTGAATGTGGGTGATGGATCTAATGCACCGAGTCCTATTACTACACATGGTGGTCAAGGCGCTGCTGTTCAATCGCCAGAAGCACATCCTGGATCACCCCATCCCGGGTCACCCAGAGTCGCGTCGCCTGGAGACAGTAAAGCACAGCATCCAGTGGAGGTTTCCCCTACTGCGAAGGCTATCGTGGTTGTCGATGCCATGGAAGCAAAGCACAAGAAGCCGAGAGGGAGATCTGGGGAAGGGACGCCCAGCGGAGTGCGACGATTCTTCTCGTTGAGTAGGAAGAATTCGGTGAGTGAGTTGTTCTTTGCCCTTTGCTTGTTGTGCGAATCGCGGATGATGCTGACATGTTGTCTGCAGAGAAAGTCACTCGGTGAGGAATCCAAGAAGAGCTCAGCCGGAAAGACACCACCACGCTCTGGCCTCCGAGATAGGTTGAGGCGTATGGGTACCCCCGAAGCTTCCAGACGAGAAGACAAACGCAGGAGCATAGACTAATGTGCCTCTGGAAATAGGAATGGCTGTAATACTTGGTTTGTAATGTATGGTATTTCCCATTTTTCGCGACGGACGCTATCTATTTACACTTCGATCTTCTAATCTGACTTCACTTTGCTTTGATCCAGGGCCTTTGCGCCTTCATATCTATCATTATGCTACATTGACTTGCTTATTACTTTACGACCTTTGAATGACCCTGACGATAGACTACTGTAGACTGCTCATAGTAGCCTTTGTATCCTCGCACGGACTTGAGCTCCACATTATGATTTACGCGTCACGATCACGTGTATTTTCGCACGTGACAAGAGAAATTAGATGGAGGCGGATTTCGATATTAGGACCCGAGTCAAGAGCATGAGCTAGCTGCCAGCGGACTCGGAGAGCAGGAGCGCAGCGGCGACGACGGCGACAAGGAGAGCGTGGTGCATAGGTGGGACAATAAAATTGATAAAGTGCAGTGATTCAAATATGTTTATGGACAAAGCGAATGTGAACGGCAGCGATCGAAAAAGGCAAGCGGCAGCGGTATGCTCATGAGCGACGAGGTACGGGCCGCACGGACGAGGAGGATGGAAGACGGGTGGGAGGGGCGGGGTAGAAGGTGCGGAGGAGACGAGGTGCCGGGTTGAGATGGGATGGGGGGTTTGGCGCGCAAGGGCAAGGCTCGGGAGGAAAGACGCAGTGCACGAAAATGAGCGTACACAGTTGGCCCACCTCCGACAAGCCACCTGTCCCTTTCTTGCCCTTCCCCTTCCCCATCAACTCCCCCCCTTCCCATCCCCCTCTGCCCCCTGCCCGTCTTTCCCTCTCCCGCTCGCCCCCTCCCTCCCTCGCCCCCATATCCTCCCTCTGGGCCCCCTCTAGTCCAGTAGCACGCCTGTCATTATGCCTACCTGCCGGCGCAAGCGCGTCGTTCTTACCGAGCCCTCCGAGACCCTCCTCCAGGCCGCAGAAGCCGACCCCCTCAGGCCCGTCTTCTACCTCAAGCAGACCGGTGAAGTCTTCGACTCCTACGAGTAGGCTCGCCCCGTCCCTCCTTAATTCATACCGCTCACCACCATGTTCCAGAGCCTACGCCGCACGCATGTCATTTTACAAGCTGAAGCAGTTCCAGTGCGAGGTTACTGGCAAGAGTGGTCTTGATTACTTCCAAGCCGTCGAGAGCGAACGCCAGGAAGCCCTGACCTTACATTCACGGTTCTCCGAGCCCCTCAAACCTGCTGTCCTCAAGGCCGTTCAGTGGCGTATGTTCATCTCTCGGTATCTGCCTCGGAGAACATGTCTGCTAATGTGCTATGTTTGCTGTCCTCCCGCAGAGGTCATGGGCCGTCTAGATCACCTCGTAGAAGCCGTATATGAGCGGTTCAAGGACAGATACTTCAGAGGCGAGAGTGAGTCCTTTTCTCGCTGTCATTGATATGCACACTCTGGTCCTCATTACTGCACGCCTTTCAGGAGTCCTCGTCGATCTTGCGGGTACAAAGTAAGTAGCTCCATTGTCTCTGACTTCATTCAATAAATGAACAACAATCTTTTCTAGATATTATGCTCGCGTTGAAAAAGTATATCCTCCCAAATACAGTTCCGACACGAATGCACGCGATGCCCACAAAGACGATGACTTTGGTGCTAGTGGCACTACGGAAGATGAGCTTCCTCATGCTATTGGTGGCGACCTCAAGATCCCAGCTAATGAAGCCGCTGAACGTGACAACCCTGATCTCTACTTCTATTGGGTTGAGATCCTTGAGCTGGAAAAGGACAAGAGTCATGACAAAGGAAAGGCTGCTGCAAAGAAGAATCCAGACATTAACAAAGGAGAAATGACTGGCAGCCTCATGGAGGTTCAGTGTTACGCGATGAGGTAAATTTCTGCATGTTTCTGATGACTACCACCCCTGACTGTCCCATGCTAGTCGCGACCGCCTGTCGTTCTCTAAGTCCATTCTTCGTAGATTCATCCGTGATTGTGTCGACCGCGAAGCCGCTGTCGCATCTCCTTGGACAGTCAAGCCAGCTATTGCAAAGCGTTATGGCGTAGATTCGATTATGCCAGAGGAAACGCGGAAAGGCGTCGAAAACATCAAGAAGGGCGAGATTGACAAACGGAAAAAGGTTTGGGAGGACAAGGAAGGTCCCCCCACCAAGAAGCAGAAGAAGATGACTGCCGCACAGGAGGAAAGAGGTAGGGATTCATCTCTCGATGCCCTCATGAAGCGCCCTCTCATAATTATCTATCAGCGAAAGCTGTTGCTGCTGCAGCGGAGAAGAAAGAGAGAGAAGCCCGTGAAAAGGCTGAAAAGCAAAGATTGGCCAAGGAGGAGGCGGAACGCGTGGCTGCAGAAAAGAAGAAGAAGAAGCCCATTCGGTACCCCACTGAAGATCTCGATGTGCACCTAGCGGAGAAAGACAAGAAAGCAGGTGCGAAGGTGAAGAGGCCGGTTGCTAACCGCGCAGTGCTACCATTCAATGAGACTCCAGGGGCGTTTGAGTCGTTCCTCATGGGATGGAATTTCTTGGTCGTGTATGGGTCAGTAACACATTGCACACTCCTACTGAGCGTATACTGAATGTCCAACAGCAATCCTCTCCACTTGTCAGTATTTACATTGGATGAGTTGGAGCATGCCCTACGACATACCATGGCGGATACTCCATGTTCGCTTCTTGCTGAGATTCATTCTACCCTCATATACAACCTGCGCACTGTGACTTTCCAACGACATAGTGCTGTCCTATCCCTCCTGCAGCTCAAGGAGCAACTACGGCAAGAGAATCATCATGACGAGAAGGTTCTTGGTGTCTCGATTGATGAACTCTCTGCGGCAATGGCCGATGTCGGTAATAACTGGGAAAGAGTGCCTCTACGGCACGGAGAAGGGCGTGAAGGTTGGGAAGAGGCTCTGCTTGGTTGTTTGAAAGATGTTTGTGATCTTATTCCTTCATCCACCACTCAAGCTGATCTTATGGAATGACCTGCAGCATGCCACGATATCAAATTTCCCCCGCCTACGGGAAATCCTTACACGACTGCTCTTTGCGCCAGATACTTCTGTCGATCCTATTGCTTCATCCTCGAGCTCAGAAGCATCAACCCCTCTTTCCGAATCGCTAACAATTCTGTCGACGCCTGCTGAACGATATTATGCTCTTCCACCTGCGGACCGTGTTGCTATCCTCGCGTTCATGTGCAATTTGGCGATATCAAGTAAGGCGATTCATGCGCATATGGAATCATGCGAGGAGCAATTGACGGCACTGCGGAAGGAGAAGATTGAAGTCAACCGTCTCAAAAAGCAGTAGTATGTTTTTATTCTCCGTTCGTGAAATATTTCCTTGTGCTAACTTGTGCTCACCTCGCAGTCTGGAAGAAATGAATGTTCTCATGGGTGAGACGAAAGAATGCAGCACGCCTGTGCCCGCGCCTGTGTCCAATGGCGTCGACGAGGATATCCTGATGCAAGATTCAAGTGAATTGTCAGAAGTTTCTGATGGTGTGTCGGAGTCGGCGTCGAGTAAGAAGAACTCCAAGGCGAAGGAGGCTCGTGGCAAGACAGCGCATGCGAAGGAGCGAGAAGCCGCACGAGCGAAGCAAGCATCAGTAAAGCAGGCACTTGCGGAGCGTCGTCGACTCGACGAGGAGGTCAACAAACTGGAGCGCCGCTTAGAAGGTATCGAACGGGAGTTCCGCAAACTTTTGGGTGCCGTGCGTGTGAAGTCACTTGGTCGAGATCGTTTCTACAATCGCGTGTGGTGGTTTGACGGGATGGGGTCGGCATCGCTTGTTGGCAGTGGAGGCGTAGCGCAGTATGGTACTGGAAGGATATTCCTTCAAGGCCCGAGTGAATTCGACCTTGATCTCTTGGAAAAGAGAAAAGAAGAGGATAATATTGACGAGAGGAGAAAGGAGGAGGAGGGCGCGGAAGGGATGTTAAGTCCCGGTGACTGGGCCGCTTACTCTGATCTGGACGAGGTGCGTCTTTCCTGACTCTCCGTTTAGGCACACACACTAACCATCATTGTCCAACAGCTCGACGAGTTTGTTGCATGGCTAAACCCGAAAGGCTACCGAGAGCTTGCGTTGAAGACTGCACTGAGCAAGTGGTGGGTGCACATTACAGCTGGTATGCGAAGACGTATTGCGGTCAGTCTATTTTCGAGGTCCTGATGTGCTTCGCGAGCTCATGATCATCCTTCACCAGGACCTGAATGTCAACGCAAAGCTCCCGGATGCCAGACGAAGTGCACGCACGAAGGCTGTTGCTGGATACGACGTCTCGAGAGAGCCCTACATGATGTGGACAAATCGTAGGGCGGTTAATTATTCGACCTAGATTAAGGTCCGACTCGCGTGTTGCTTGTGATTGTCGATCTCTGGTGCTGAAGATTGGCGAAGGTATTATCCTTGGTCAACATTTAGCAGCTGCGTATGATAACGACCCCTCCTTCCCTTCCCCTAATTGTACATACCCGCCGCATAGTCGATAGTGAGATCTAACTAATAGATATGCACGTTCACAAGCATTCGAATCGAGAGTCGGCATAAACTTGGAGTAAACACCGGCCCGGGCTCTTCCTAACGGAACCAAACCACAGTTTGACATGACATCTTCCGCTCCATTGTTGAGAAGTACACATGCCCCACTTGCCCGTCTGTTAGTATTACAGTAACGACCGCCGGATCCTACATGGCTATGATATGTCAACATTTCCAGAAGGCTCTGCTATGTTCTTTCGAGCTCGATGCCCGAACGCTTAGAAAAGAACCATAGTGATATCACAGGGGCTGCCGTATAGATAAGAGTTTATGATACTCGAGCGCGACGTTCAACGGTGGCAGCCAAGCAGCAGCTCAAGCCCCGCCGGGGCCCACCTTTATCCCTACCTGCACGGATAAGATCCATCTTCCCGATTTCCACTTCGTATCCTCAGTGGACCTTGTCGCTGTGCCTGTTCTTCTACCGTCACCATGGCCTCTCTGCCCACCAGTTTTACCTTTGGCTCAGCCTCGAGCGCCAGCGTTCTAGATGCCATTGCATCTTGTAAGTGAAAGTTTTTAGTGCTATCTTATCTCCGTGTTCTTATGGCTGCGTCATTTTTACTATAGATCGCAGGGCACAGTACCTCGTTGCTGGTTCCACTGTAGCGTCGGCGTCGGAGGCCTCAGACTTTGAGAACCTCGACGACGATGATGAAGAGGCGCAAATTGGACCTGACGATGAGGATGACTACGGTGCTCTTGAAGACAGCCTACTGACGCCCAGGCCACGCGACGACTCCTTCGTCGGACAAATGGACTGGGACGAAGAGGACGAAACGCGTGAACATGCCGGAGTGCCTGTCCTTGCTACGCAGTTTCAACGCAAGATACGTGGAGACCGTCTTCGTTCATCCTTAGCACCACCGAGACCACAGCACGATGATGCACCCCCTCACGAACACACCCCTCTTCTTCAACGGAAGGTTTCTTTCACTGCCTCACCCCATCCACGTCACCCCGTTGGGTTGTCTCCTCTCCAGAAGGATACTTCGGAGGAACATCTTCACGAGCCACTAAGCCTTGACGCTTCAACGCAACGCCAACGCCGCCCCTCTGCCGTATCTACGAAAAGCACGAAGAGTTTACGATATAATTATGGAGGACAAAGCACCTTTGGCCAAACGGTAAATTAATATCGATTCTCCTGACTATGCTCCGGGTTTAATCGCCTATTCTATAGTTATTTAATTCCACCGCCATCCTTCTCGGTATTGGCATGCTGTCTGAACCGCTTGCTTTTGCTTACTCTGGGTGGGCTTGCGGTACTGTGCTGATTATATCCTATGGTGTCTTATCGTGCTACACGTATGTGTTATTGTTGCTGGCACTTTCTGGTTCTGAAGCATTTCTAATTCCAGTGCTAAAATTCTCGCCCGGATTATTCTTTCTGATCCACGATTACGCTCCTACTCCGACATTGGAAGGAAAGCTTTCGGACCACTATCGACGCCAATCATCAGCTTTATGTTCTGTCTGGAATTGTTTGCCGTCAGGTGCGTGATTACAAACGTATAGTGTTCCTCCAATATTAACATCCGGGCCAGTGTGATTCTCGTTACATTGTATGCCGATTCCCTTCATACCATCATACCCACGTACTCTGCGAATACATACAAGCTATGGGGAATCATAGTGTGAGCCCATCCGTTACCCATTGTGTGGCTAAAATTTGTTCATGTTTCTTCAGATTAATACCGACTGTCTTTCTACCACTTTCCCTGTTATCGTATACCTCCATTTTGGGAATAATCTCGACTGTGCTCCTCGTTATTGTCATATTCATTGATGGAATGTTTAAGAAGGAAGCGCCCGGCAGTTTATGGGATCCTGCGGACACAAACGTTGGCGTTCAGGATTTTAATAAACTGGGCATTGCATTTGGACTTTTCATGGCCGGGGTAAGGAAGTTCTCTATTTCATTCAAGAGGTAGCTCTCTCAATACTTCTGCAGTTCTCCGGGCACGCTGTTATACCTTCGTTGGCTAGAGACATGATGGACCCTTCCCAGTTTGATACGATGATTAACTGGGCATTTGTAAGAGCGATTGTCACGCCAGACTATTACAGTGCTAAATTGTTGTGCAGCTCTTGGCGACTTCCATTTACACCATCATCGGATATGCTGGTTATCTTATGTTCGGCAACTCTGTCAGCGAAGAGGTGGGTGGTTGTTAGGTGTTTCGCTACTCAAGTTGCTGAAAGCACATTCAGATAAGCATGGATTTGCTGAACACTAAGGGCTTCAACCCTCTGCTTAATCAAGCCGCTCTATGGATGCTGGTCATTAGTCCACTCTCAAAGTTTGCCTTGAACACACAACCTGTATGTCATTCGTCTTAATTGTTACTATCAAATACTCACAGCGACGACAGCTCAACGCTACTATCGAAATCCTTCTTGGTCTTGACCTACCTGTCTCAGCTCCAGAGGACATCGTCGCAAAACCAAATGGACTCACACTGCCTTCACCACACGGCTCTCATCTCAAGCTGAAACGGATGCTTGCGATTCTCCAGCGAGTGTTCATGACACTATTATCCGTGGGCGTGTCCATCTTGGTACCAGAATTCAGTTCCATGATGGCGTTCCTTGGCTCTTTTTCAGCTTTCATGATGTGTATTGTTGGTCCAGTGACAGCGAAAGTCACTATTAATGGTCGATGTGGGTTCTTTGATGGATGCATTATTGTAGTTGGTGTGGTAATGGGCGTTTGGGGGACAGTCGTGGCTCTTCAGTCGGCGGAGTAATGCTGCTATTTTCTTCAAGAGATTTGGGACAGACAACTGCTGATAACTTATCTCACGTCGTAGTCATTATAATAAGGACAAACAATACAAAGTACTCTAAGTTTTCGACGATCAAGCCTTCACAGCGTGCGAGATGACTTTTGTAAGCTCTGTATTGTGTGTTATTAGCAGGTAAAACAACAAAGATATAAGAACTCACGAGGTAGCTTGATGCTCTCCTGCACGACGGTAGCCTCGATTTGGTTGTCTGGGTTTGGGGGTATAACGACGGAGCCAGAAGAATCTACGGACCATCCAAGTTTTTGGATGTACGCCTCGAGATCGGCGCCTAGTAACAAGGGAATAGTTAATACAAAAGACAATGCCGACACTCAATAGACAAACCAGAGAGATCCAGATACGACCCCAGTCGCTGGGAGGTTATGCGCGTGAAGGTGGCCCGGACGGCACGGATAACAACTGCCCTGACGGCGTTCTCAAACCCTACACATTCAACAGTGTAGTTATCACGTAGGGTTTCCAGTTGTCCGGACCGATATATTTCCCAGAAGGAAGAGAACCGGCATCGGTAGAGAAGGTTGTGCAGCCCCATGAGGATGGGAAGGATTGAAGGCAGAGGGTCGGGCTCATCGAGAGTTCCATTAGTGGAGCGCTCGTCCAGGAGAGAGATGCAAAGGTTGAAGTCGGGGAGAGGAGAGGCGGTGAGCGCTTTTATGAGGATGTTAATGACGACGTCGGGGTTGTAGAGGTCGGGATTGAATTGGTATCTAAA
>JASFDH010001672.1:0-13705 GCA_036937195.1 Nidularia pulvinata
TATAATTTTGTCTGTGGGGAGGAGGAGGGAGTCCTTGTCGAGGGGCGGGTGGTGATTCCGATCGAGGTGAATCATGGGCCCGGCGCGGAGGACAATCGGCGGTGAATGTGGAATACGGAGACTCTCCGAGTATTCAATGGAATATGGTGATTGGAATACGAATATCGTCTGTCTTCTCCTTCAATCAGGCTAGATCCGCTGTCGCTTGAATCCCGAGAATCAGCTCATTCAACGCCGGCTTCCAGTGCAATTTGCGACGCTGCTGTGTGGAGACCAAACAACCTCCCGTGACGGCGGAGTCTAAATCACACAACACCGACGGCGAGGGCGACTTCATGACGACAGCGACAACAACGAGGGGCACTGGACGACGCCCTCGTTGCTCGACACTGTGCATCCACAGAACCACCCACCCCTACTCTCCTCCCTTTATACCCCTGTCACCCCACTATCGATCTCGGCCGCAGAATCGAAGGCCTCCTTGTCTTCCTCGATCACCGTGTCAACTCAATCGTCGCTCAACTTCCCAAGAACGCCTGATATTTCCTCGATGGTCGTATGATACAAAGTGTCACTCCAGCCTGCTCGCTGATACGTACATACCTGATCCATCCATTTCACTGATAGTCCCGTGAGCGCGTGTAATGTTCGTGTCGCGCTCCGTTTCACGCGGCACACCAATCATAGTGTCCTTTCTGCGTGTCTTTTGCCATCCTTTGGCGCTCACCGCTACATATTTAGTCGTCCCAGCGCGTGGTATGCACGCAGCCAGGTCCCATGCCCGTCCAAAAAAATACATATCCCATCCGTACATACGCATAAATCCCCCATACCCCCCTTCCCACAACAAAATGAAAACGTCCACTCCTTCCCAAGCCCCTTCCTGAGTCTCGAAGCTCACAGACCCATCACTCGCCCTTTACCTTGATTCTCGAAGTGCACGCGCGGAAACGCACCTCGGCTCTCCGCTCGCATTGGCCTCGCTTACATAACACTTTGTCCCTATTTGCCCCTCCACGAACTTTCCACAGTACCCAAGCGATACCGCACCAACTGTTCCTCAAGACACCTACAATGTGAGTATGCTCGTCCCCCGTCCCCCCCGCACCACCAGAACACCCCCCACGCCCCCTGCGAGCTCGCCCCTTGCGAAATCCCCGTGGAAATAGAGGCAGATTGGATGGATGGACTTGAGCCATGGCGGATGTGCCTTTGCACTGATTTCGAGCTTCGCTCTTTTTCCTTCTGCACCGACCTCTAGAATAACCCTTCTCTGACACCTTGTTTCTTGCCTTACAGTATTCGCAATGGGTCGGGTTATCAGGGCACAGAGGCGCTCGCACGCCATCGTACGTCCCCCACTTCCTCGCATTATCTTCCGCACAGAAATGCTGATTCCTCCCGTAACGCCAACAGTTCAAGTCGCACACGCACCACAACAAGCAGCCCGCGCGTCTGCGTAACCTCGACTTTGCCGAGCGCAATGGATACATCCGCGGGATCGTGAAGGAGATCATCCACGACGCCGGCCGGTGCGTCCTTCCCCCCCAATTCCTGTTTTCCTTCTATCTGACATAGCACCCCAGTGGCGCTCCCCTCGCCCGCGTCGTCTTCCGCGACCCCTACCGCTACAAGCTCCGCAAAGAAACCTTCATCGCCACCGAAGGCCTGCACACCGGCGCCTTCGTCTACTGCGGCAAAAAGGCCACCCTCGCCGTCGGCAACGTGCTCCCTGTCTCCCAATGCCCCGAAGGTACCATCGTGTGCAACGTCGAGGAGAAGGTCGGGGACCGCGGTGCCCTGGCACGCACGTCGGGGAACTACGCCACTGTCATTGGGCACTCGCCTGACGAGGGCAAGACGCGCATCCGCCTACCGAGCGGTGCAAAGAAGACGATTGCGAGTGGTGCACGCGCGACGGTGGGCATTGTTGCTGGAGGAGGGAGGATTGATAAGCCCCTGCTTAAGGCAGGTCGGGCGTTCCACAAGTTCAAGGCTAAGCGTTACAAGTACGTTCCCTTTCATACTCTATTTCATTCGTTTGGTAGAAGAGTGAACTGACATGAAATCCACCCCGCAGCTGGCCCCGCACTCGTGGTGTGGCTATGAACCCCGTGGACCATCCCCACGGTGGTGGTAACCACCAGCATATCGGAAAAGCATCCACCATCGCGCGCTCCGCCGTTCCTGGACAGAAAGTCGGTCTCATCGCCGCTCGCAGGGTACGTCCTCCTCTCCTTCCTCTCATTTTCCTCTGCAACTCGCTTATCTTTCCCCCACACAGACTGGTCTCCTCCGCGGTACCGTCAAGGTCAAGGAAGTCTAGATTTACTACTCTGCTGCTCTCCTACTACTACGTACCCAAAAACCCTGTATGTGCTGCGTATGCCATTCACGACAGTATGCTTGCCCCATGCTTTATGCCCCTGAACCCAGCCCATGCTTGCGCGCGCTTGATCTCTACGATGTGATTTTGATCTTCTATGAGTAATTTTTGAGTTTGAGCCTTATGTGTGTGTGAGCAATGGTGGGAAGAAATATATGGATATGAGAGTTGTTTTGTTCCCTCCTTCCGTTTCCTCAGACACGTGTGGATCCTTCATAATTAGGCGCGGCGCAGTGAGTGTTCTTCAGCCAACTTGATCGCAACTACGATGCACGACTGATAGTGGTGTAGTGTTTTCATGCTTTTAGATACTATGGCTGTGGACTCAGCTGGAGATCTATCAAGCTTACAGGGCCACCCCATACCCACCTTCAACGCAACTGATTAAAGGCGGCGTATTTACAATAGGTATTACAGCGGCGGCAGCGCAAGAGCCGTCACTTCATCAAGACTATACACAATTCCAGCAAGAAACGAGCTGAAATCTCTATCACTCAAGCCCCAAGAATCTCCCAAAACCCCAGTATGCGGCTCGCGCTCTCCCTCAACCCCTCGCTGTCCTCAAACGGCACGTCCTCGATCGACATCGCAGCTAGCGCGCGCAGAGCGCCCGCCAGCTCCCCCCGTGCTCCTGTGTCTGGCACGGGGCGCACCGCCTCCCGCGCGTTCCAGATAGCTTGCATTATCTCGCGCAGGGCTTGCATGTCCTAGGATATGAAACACATGCGTCAGCTTTTCAGAAAGAGGAAGAAATACGGGCTGCTTACCTGGCGGCTGAACTTTTTCTTCCCCTTGATTAACGTTTGCAGCGCTGCGGTCCAGATTTGAATCGTCGCTTCGACTTCCATTTCTGTGTCTCCCTCTTCTTCTTCGGACTCCATCTCTCTACTCCTCTTCCGCTGCGGATTCCGTAAGCTGATCTCATCTTCCTCTTCACCAGCACCATCCTCATCTCCCGTCCGTGTCCTCTTCCCCAACACCCCCGCCGCGTCAATCCTCAGCGGCTGTGTGCCCTCTGGTCCAAAGATACTCACACTTGGACTCCTCGACAGGGGCACGCCGAGCATGTTGATCTCGTCGCTTTCTTCCTTCTCCTCTTCTCCTTCCTTAGCTGCGCGCATCTGCAACATCTGACTACCCGCCCGCGGGAGAATGCTCCCGGGGGTACCGAATGCGTGATTCTCAAACTGCATGTTAACATCGGTTGGATCATCGCCGTTGCCCTCGATGTCGATCAAGCTAGAATGGGTGCTTGCAGAATCCGAAGATGGGGGTGTGGACGCAAAAGAAGTGGGGTACCGCCTTTGGGCGGGTTTATACTGTAAACAAAGGTGTCAGTGGGGTGTCTCTTTTCCAGCACAGAAATCAAGCTGATTCTCAAGTAGCTAGAAGCGTACCCTCCGCATTGCATAGCTCCTAGAAACCGCACTCTCCGACTCGAACATCCCCTCCAAAGCCTCAAGAAACCGCTCTGTGCTCTGCATTTCCGGCAGTGCACGCTGTACACCCCGATTCTGGGCTTGCTGTTCCGCATCCGCATCCTTTTGCAACCCCGCCCCAACCGCGAACCTGACATTCATCTGTAGCACATCCACCGGCACCTGCAACTCTCTCTCCATGTCCGAAGGTGCGACATCCACCTCCAGCCACGCCTCGCGCTCCTCCTCCCGCGGCCTGTATGGCCTCCCTGGCTTACCTGGCCATCCCGCCGAGCGCTGCTCCCCATCGAGCCTCGCCTGGCGCAGGGGCCGCCTTCGCTGCTCGTGAGGCTCTGCATACTCGTCCTCTAGATGATGGCCATCCACAACCAAGGACAAAGTCGACGCCGAGGCCGAGACATCCGGTGAGTCTGGGAGCACGGAAGCACGGTGTGCACGCCGCGGTGGAGGTTTGTGGGTATTCTTGGCGAATGCGGCGGTGAGGGCCTCGACGAGCGTCTTGGTTCCAGTAGGTTTTGTCGACGGGGCAGGTGAAGAGGAACCCCGGGCGCCAAGGCCGTCGTCAACTTCGCCTTCACTGTCAGGGACAATATCCTCTTCTAAGTGTTCTGCACTGAAGTTTCCACGCGGATGGTCCTTTTTGGTCCCTCCCTTTGCTTTTTCCTGGTTCTTTGCGCTTGTATTCCGTACACTACGAGAAGGCTTCCTAGTGATGAACACCCCCAGAAACCCGGTTTTTCGGCGCATCTTTACTCCCCAATCTTCAGCAGACAGGTTATGGGAGAGCATTTTGCGTGTCGTTGTAGGATTAGACGCGACTGAGAATGTCGGTGTAGAGGGCGTAGGTGCTGGGGAGCTGGTCACGCTTCGGTGTTGAGAAACTCCAGACGATGAAGACTGGTTTCCGAAAGAATGGGGTGTCTTCTCCGGTAGAGGAGAGAGGGGCGCGACAGGTGCGGAGGGAGACAACGATAGGATGCGTACAAGTGGGGAGGAAGGAGAAGGCGAAGGGATGTTTACAGGAGGTGATGGTGACGATGAGGCAAGGCTGGGGATATCTTCCTCATCGCTCTCTGCAGTACCGTTTCTCGTGGCGCGAGACTTTCGAGGACCAAACACCGACTTCCGTGAACGTTTATCCACAACCACAGGGACTTGCACATTATGAGCGCTGTAAACATGGAGAGTGCTAGGAGCCCATATTTTGGACACATCAGAGATCGAATGTTTGAGACGAATAAGAGAAGCTGCCATAGAAAGTGAGCTTGACGCTAGAGTTGCGGCTGGCTGAACACCACGATCTTTGGGAGATATGCGGTTGAGATATGGAGTTCGCTTCGCCGCATTATGGGATATCGGCAAAGCAAAAGAGCTAGCTCGTTTCGGCCTGGGCAGACTCACCGATGAATCGTTCAAGACGCTGGCAAGCGGTTGCTTCGAACTAGACAACGATTCCGAGCTTGAAAGAGGCCTTTTACTGGATATTCTAGGTCTTGATACGCTGCTGTGTCGAGCTTTCAAAGAAAGAAAAATTTCCGCGCCCCGTAAAGATGAGGCTATTTTCGAGGGTTCCTCATCATCTGAGTCGGCACTGACATCTGAAGTTGGCGGCGTAGAGTATCTCCTGTGATGCAAACTAGTCGAAGGCAATTCATCCAAAAGCGATGTGTGAGCGCCGACTGTAGACGTAGTAGCATCTGATATGTATGATGACGAAGGTTTGGTTTGAGGCACATAGGTCGACGAGGATCCCACCGCGGCTTCTTGAACATCCTTCAGTTTCTTGATTTTCCGCACTTTGTGTATAGACCTGTTACTCAGAGGACTTGTCGTAACTGGGTGATATTTTCCGGATGTGCAACTAGCGAGATCAAGGCCCCACCCTTCAAGCTCGTCATCATTGTCGGAGCTTCCTTCCGATGACTCAGACTCAGCCGAAACTCGGAGAGAAGTCCAGGATGGAAGATCGATGTTGTGGCCATCCGCAGTATCCTGAATGAAGATGTCTTCATCCTTAGCTTTCTGGATACGTAAGTTGCCTTGGCTCATTGAAGACAAGGATCCTGCAACTTGTCAAGGTCTATATCCTGCCTATTGGTGTTGAGGCTCACCATGGTTCAATGAGATTCCTATGCCATATCAGTGAGATATCTAAATATAATTAAGGCGAGTGGAGCTTGCCTGATTGCTTTGATCCATTCTTTGACTTGTAAGTGATAGTCTTTTTCGGAGTCATCAAGCGAAGTTCTTCGAAAATTCACCATTGAGTTATGAATGTTCTTTGTCAGATAACTGCACTCACAGCTTGATGTATGTAGCTGTTGAAATAAAGAAAAAAAGTTAAGCCAGTGCATGAACAATGAAGAGTACAAGTGATGACAGATGGATATGAAGAATGGGAACAGAGCATAGGAGGGAGATCTGACAAGTTCAAACACAAAGCCTCTCTTGTACATATATTATGCTATGCCAACATGACAACACTGCTGAAATCATTGCTGATTCCAACAAGACAATAAAGGCAGGAAGAATGTGGCAAAGAAGTTCAAACACAAATGCTGGCATATTGATGCCCAGAGGCAGGTATAACCAACAGAGTTGGAAATATATCAAGACACTAATACCAAAAGATGAGCTCACCTGGAAGTTGGAGCAAGAAATTCTCTAATGTATGAGCATGCAAGGTTGTTTGTATGAGGCCCACTGCTAAAGGGAGAAGTTCAACAGGACTGAGGTGGGTGAATAAAATGGACTGTGGTGATGATGGGAATAAGGAAGGATCACTAAGATTCCCCTAACATCAACCTCGATCTGTTGCTATATATTATTGTTTGTTTGCAATTGTTGTCTATTATTTGCATAATAACTATTTTCGGACCACAGCTCTCCAGTTCCTTGGCTCTTGGTCAACAAATAACATTGCAAGCTATCAACCTCAATATTATTTGATTCAAGTTGCTTTTTTATTAGAACTTACACTGTGATATGAGGCAGTTAGTTCATTATTTTACAAATCCATAGGGTATACAGTACTGTATCTACTGTTTATGAACCTTAATATAGGGTTCTAGTACATTCTACCATATTTGTATCTATGATGAGATTACTAAGCATATTACTAAACCTGAAGCATAACCATACTCTGGTATGTGCTAGATGAATTTCCAACACTTGCCACTTGTCAAAGTCTTAAGACATTCAGAACAGACTTTTGATGGTAATTGAGAAAGGTCATAAGGGGAATAGTTTCAAGGGATGCAGACATACCTGGCTGCAGCCCACCTCTAGATTTCTTGGTTTAGTTGATAGACCCTTCTCAGTATATATGAATCCTCTGTCATATCCCATTCCAGCCGTCATTCATTACTGTCAAAGTCACATCTCAACTCATCATAATTCCAAGTTGTCACAAACTCATTTTTGGGTATAACCTAGAGTTCCCAGGCAGATAATAATGCAATAGGGCAGGGGTGTCATATCCCTGTATGATACAGTGCTTGTCATTCTTGGACTATTTACAATCAATCCTGATGCTTTCTTGTCATATACCAAAACCAGATCATGCTTCTGACATTCTTCTGACTATCTCTGACCTTTTTCTGATATTTCTGACTATCACAATACCTGTTTTCTATTCACCTCATTACTGTTTCTATGCTGAACAATACCTGTATCCTTATCAGAACAATATTTCTATTATAAACATTTCTGATATCCTTCTGCTACCAAGATTCCATTTCCAACACTTATGTCAAGACCTGAACATGGCTAGACAAGTAGGACAATACAGCCGAGGAGCAAGTCCTATGATACCTAGAGACACTAGACAATGTAGGATGTTGGCTTCAGCTTATGTGCTGTGCCACCCACTATCCTAGTCCTGTATTTAGAGTAGGAGGTAATAAGAACAGTTATAAGAATGAACAACGAGAGCTCAGCTTGTTGGAGAGAAACAATGGTTGGGATGATGATTGGCTGAAGGTTGGCTGGAGTGGCTGAAGTATCAGACAAGGGGTTGAGAGAGTATAAGGATTGTATCAAGCCAGGAAGTGGATTGATGATACAATTAACAAACTGAAGAAGTACAGTTTGAATACTACTACTTATATACTACTCCTATAGATAAGCTATTGAATACTAATCCAATTTGAACAAACAAAGCATGTGGAAGTAGGGGTCAGGTTATAACTAATATGTGGCAAGAGGGTCAGATGAACAGAGGGCATATGAATATTAAGAGAGCTAACTGAAAGGCTTTGCAGAGATGTGTTACATCCATGATCTCTTCCGACATCTTCCGACACTCTCCAATATGATTTCCCGACATTTCTGCCCATCTCCATTCATTGCTAAATGCTGAACTATTGTTTTTATTATTTGACACTCACAATACAATTACTGTCTCTAAGTACACTTCTGCTCAGTTATGTTTCTGCTCTTGTTTCTGCTACTTTTATTATGTGTCAAGAACTTTTATTATCCTTGTATCCATAGTATTGCTACTTCTGCTTTTATGATTACAATTAGCATTACTTGTATTTAAGTAGTTCACTTCTGTACTCTAGCACTCAATTCGAATATCGACTATGATCACCCCTGGTCTCTTGAATTCACTTCCAACTCTCTGACCCCTTCCGACTCATCTTCCAGTTGACTTACCTTGACTAGTCTTATCTTGCCCTCGACACTAGACTTGACTCTAGTCATCAATATCTTGTTCACCTCCAACATGCTTCCGACCTTGGTAACTATCTTCTGCTGTGTGGACCACTCACTAGGTTAGAACCCACAAGAACTGGAAGGGTGCAGCACATAAGCTGAAGCTAATGGTTCTTATCTTTAGCATTACAGTCAGAATTCCTTCCAACAATACTTCTGACATTTTCTGACATAGTGCTATCATTACCTATGAACTCTAGTCCCTGGTCTTTCCTTCTGGATTCGAGATCTGACATATACACAATTAGAACAAAGTGACCTTGCAAGCTCCAGAGACAGGAAGACCATCTCAATGAGTCTGTAGCTAGATAAGTGAAAAGGAAGACCATTCACTGTATCTAGCTAGTGATATGCCCTAGGTGGATCTACACCTAAACACTAAGGAAAAACCACATATCAGCATCTAAATTATGATATTAGTGAAAATGGCTAGCTATGACAGGACAGAGTACCATAATAAAGCCATTAGTACTGAAGAGAATGGGCTAGCTAGAATGAAGGAAAACACAGAGCACAGCAGCACTGAATATAGCACTGGCATTCAGAACCTGGGGGAAACTGATACAGCTAAGCTGTAACTGAGAGCAGCTATAGTACAACCAAACCAAAGGGATAGTGGTGTTTGTTTGGCTTCAGATCCAAGCCCTAACAGCCACACACAATGAAAGAATAAGAAACATAGGAGAACATCACATGAAAGTGGAACATATGGATAATCATATGCAGATGGGACATAAAATAATATTAAATGGAATATACAGGTCTATGCTACATCAGTAAGAAGCCTATGAGTCATAGATGGAAGATAAGTAAGAGAGACACAAAGGAACAAAGTGTCAGATATGTTAGTCAGGCTCCGAAGAAGAAAGTGAAATAGAAGAGAAAGGCTCCGGTGAGACACCTCCCAGAGAATAAATATGAATAAACATGTGATTGCTAGTAAGCAATGCCCAAAATACGAGCAAACTGAAAATCAGGCCGAGAAATGAGCTAAGAATAGCCATCCAGGATGGGATAAAAGCTCAAGGATAAGGAAGGGCAAAAACAACAGGGATTTCACCCCTGTTCTCTCACAACACAATCCACAGTGACAAGCCCATCAGCTCCTGCAATGCTAAGTCAGAGAGACAAGCAGATTCTGGTTTGGTTGCAAAGTCAGAAGTGCTAGCTAGAGTTAGCAATTTGAGAGAGAAAACCACCCTATACCCTAATCAGAGAGTGTGATGAACTGAGTACCATATAATGAAGTCAAGGACTAAGTCCTTGAGTTGTGTTAGTGATTTGAGAAGCTTGAGGGAAGGGAAGACCATCCCTTTTGGCTTAATTAGTAAAAAGTGCAATTTCAGGAGAAATGAAGACCATCTCCTGGAATCTCCACCCAAAGACAGCAGGAAGACCACTGTGCTTTAGAGAGTTAAAGAGGGAAAGGAAGACCATCCCTGGTTAAATTTTAGAGAGACCATTAGTATTTACAAGGGAAGGAAGACCACCTTTGTAGATTGAAGAGATTTATATTGAGAAGAGACCCATCTACACTTAGAACAAAGTGGCCTTGCAAGCTCTAGAGACAGGAAGACCATCTCAAAGAGTTATAGCTAAATAAGTGAAAAGGAAGACCATTCACTGTATCTAGCTAGCATAGTGTCAGACATCATTTTGCCTTACCTTGTGCATTTTATATTGCATTTTTGAATACTATCTCACTTCAGACTTGCCCCCAACAAACTTAAGAGGTTGTGACCAGTCTGTAGGGCAGTAAAACAATTTTATTGTCATTCTACTCTACAGATTACATTCCCTTTTTACTAGCATAGTGTCAAACATATTTTATATCCTAACTGTGCATTTTGTATTGCATTTTCAAACACACTCTCATTTCAGACTTGCCCCCACAAACTTAAGAGGTAGTGAACAGTCTGTAGGGAAGCAAGACAGATTTATTGCAGTTCTACTCTACAGACTTTTTATCCTTTTCAACAGTATACAGTAGCTCTCACCAGCCTTGTCAGGGTTCACTATATCCCTGGAACACTCTAGAATATGGAATATAGATAACCCAGTTCTAAGTTAGAGGCTGTCAGGGTTCACTGTATTCCTGGAATATACTTGACCCATGGAATATACTTCATCCATGGAATGTTCTGGAATATGGATAACCCAGATCTGAGCCAGAGGCTTACTAAGTCAATTACTCAGTTATGTCTTTACTCAGCTACATATGACTCAGTTGTTTATTCAGCATAGCTATGCAGTAGTTAGTCATCCCTTCAGAATATCCTAGAAGCAGTGCTCAGTAGTATATAAACCCTTCATGTACAGTACAGTTGCAGACAAGCAATGTCAACAAATTGGGTATCTTGGTCAAAAGTGGTTTTTTTATCAATCTGATTTCAGATTTGAACTCAGGATGGCAAAATGTGTCGAAAAACACATCTCCGAAGTTTTTCCCATGAGTATTTTGGCCAGCCAAATTTTTGAAGTTTTCAGAGTCTACATTTCTAATTTCGGGATACTATGGAGTCCAAATGCATCATCACTGATTGAGAAACAGTCCTATGACCCTTTTGCTTGCAAACAGCCCATGCAGCAGCCTTTCCAGTCAACCCAATTTGGTAAGTGCTCATGAATCTCCAGGAACGGTTGAAGAAACAGCAAATAACCTCGACTGGGCATGAGTCCAGTGCTTCAAAACATGCTTTCTTTGCATCTTCAAATTTTGGCTTGGGAACTTGATGATACTGGTATTTGACCCATCCCCAGTACTGTAATTATATAGTAATCAGCTCAGATAATATAATTTTTTATGATGCACTTACCATCTCAATCGGATTCAGTTCACAATGAAATTTTGGAAGGAAAATGCATTTGTGACCTGCATCTCGGATTACTGTCTCTAGCATTGAGGTCTGATTCACAAAATCATCCTGTTTGCTTAAAAGTCGAGCCATACAGCAGCCTGTGTTTTCAAAAGTGCAAACTGGAGCACATTTCGCTTGCATCCCCATAACATTGAAGCTTTGCTCTTCAAGGGTTTGTTGAAGCCCTTTTTGCTCTCCTGTATCTGTCATATCTTTTGAACTTTTCCTTGAAATTCTGGATAAGGGTTGGTATCCAGAATCACAGTGTCTTTTTGCTTCCTTTGTTTCCCATCATTTCCTTTATTCATCTCAAATGCTTTGAGAGCATCAGGAGCAAGTGCTGCATGTGCCATGGATTGGTCAAATACAAAAAGAGCTTGACATCCTGGATGTGCTTCCTCAAAGACAGGAATTGCTTTGTTTTCAACTTGTATGATTAGCTGCTCAGAACCCAGTAAGGATTGCCATTGGAACCTCCAGGATAAATTATCTGGCAGGCTTCATTACAGATGCTTCCATCTGGATTGAGTGAAACCAGACAGCCATTTACTTCCTCCAAAAATTCAGAAATATGTTGAAGCCGGCCATGACCTTTCTTCATGAGGATCTGCTGATCTTCACAAAGCCTGAATGTGCATTAGAATTGAAAGGAGAGACTCAAATAAATCTTACCATGCAGAGGATTTATGCTCATTGGCATGGCAGCATGATTCATCTTGAAATTCAGCAATGAGTTCTTGCTTGCCAGGTGCTAAAATTGGTGCAACATGCTTCATTTTAGGGCCTTCATAACAAGCCATGTGATGCTCATACTCTTTTGTGCAGGGAAGGAAGACTTCCACTTGATATTTCATAACATCTTCGCATTTGTGTCCATCCATATAAACACCTTTACGAAGCACGGTCTGAGTGTATCCCAGTTTCACTAACCACTGTCATGCTGTCTGTTCACATAACAGTTTACTCAATGTAATCCCAACCACAGCAAGGATTTCATTATTGAGCAATTCACGGAATTTCATTGGCATGATTGAACTGGCCAGTTGGTCAGCAAGCCATGCATGGGCAGCATTTCGGATGGCTTCATCCTTCATCAACAAGAAAGCATTTTTATAGCCACCTCATTTTTCTTGGGGAAACTGCTCAAAGACTTGACAATAGTGTGCGAGCAAACAAACACGACATGTGAAGTGGATATTTGACATATTAGCCTCCTGCCACTGCTGAGCAATCTCCAGACCAGCATTCATCTGACTGAAACCTTTGATTTGTAGGGTTGAAAAATTCTGCAAGACCATCAATTGATTGACTTGAGATAAGGTGAGAGATTTGCGCCTCTTGTTGAGATCATCCTTGATCTGGATTCTCAAATCTTCCCAACTGCAAATGTCCAGGGTAGCCACCAAGTTCTCATGGATTTCCTCTTCCCACCCTTCTTTTTGACCAGCATCATTATGCTCTGAATTTGGACACTTGTCCAAACCCTCAGCCTCATCTTCACTCTCTACACATTGTCTTTTGCTGCTGGATGTGGAATCCAGTATAGAATCACTTCCATCGACATGCAGAGGAGGTGGAGAGATGGATTCCTGCCATATCCAGACAGGTTGCAGTGAATCATCAAAAGAGAGTTGAGGTGGAGTAAGGGATTCTTGCTGTATCTCAATGCTCATTGCCTGTCTTTCTGGAGAGAAGGTGAGTTTGGGCAGATCTTGTATTTCTTGATGAATTTGAACATCATGCAGCACCCAATCCATTGCTCGAGGGTTCTGGAGCAGAGCTAACGCTCCTGAAGGAGATTTTGAGTGGTGGCCGATGCATTGGAGGGGATGCTCCAACTTCAATGTGAGACAAATGAGAAGTTGCTACAGGGGCAGGTGCAAATTGTTGAGAAGCTCGACTCCATTGGTAAATCGCTCGGGTCCTCGAAGGAGACCCTCAAGGACCTCACTTACTATATGAACAAGATCGCCGACTATCAATGGGATCAGACAAAGCAAGTGGAGAAGGCACAAAAACAACATGATGCACAGCTGGGGTTTTTGACGGAGGAGGGTTCTGGGTACAGGACATGCAAGGCAACACCCGAGGGTGTCAACAAACAACTTCAAGCACAGGGGCAAGAACTGGAGGAGATGCAGAAGCAGGAGCAAGGGCTGGAGGGTGTTCAGGTGCCGGAGCAAGTTCAGGAGCCGGAGCAGGGACACATTGAGAGTAACGACATTGAGATGGCAGATGGGCAGAAAGAGTAGGGGTAGAATGGGAATCTTGGGAGGGCATTTGGCCCTCAGTACTGTACATAA
>JASFDH010001673.1:0-13698 GCA_036937195.1 Nidularia pulvinata
TCGACATCGTAGAACATCTGGGTGAAGATGAAGCTGACTCCTGCATCAATTTTCTCCTTCAGCCATTGGATTTCGCGATCCCGCTCATCTGGAGGGAGAAGCATGTGCTGTGGGAAGCCAGCGACTGCGATGTCAAAGTAGTCCCCATACTCTTTCCGGATGTGTCGCACGAGATCAATTCCGTGCACGAATCCCCCATCTACTGCTTCCCACTCATCCTTGCCCATCGGAGGATCACCGCGGAGCGCGAGAACGTTGCGACAACCATGTTGTTTGGCATCCTAGGGAAGTAGGGCCAGGGTTAATGCTGTATTGAAAATTGGTCAAGGCAGGCGACCACATACCCGGAGTGCAATATCGACCTTCTCCTTTGGCATGTTGGTACATGTTAAATGCATACACGTCTCTATTCCAATTAAGCCCTGGCATGTCTTTACCATTTCGGACGTGAGGTCAGAGGTTCTTCCACCAGCATTCCTGCAATGCAAGGGTTAAATGATTGCTTCAGCCTACAATTTGACCGCTCTCACCATGTGATGTCTATGAATTCGGGACCCAATGCACGCATGCGCTCTATGCGATCAAGGAGATTCTGGAGACCCTATGGCAGGATTCTGGATGAGCACATTCATTTGGTGCGTTGAAGAGACTGCGGTAGGATGTACCTGGGCAGTCCGGGGAGGGAAGTACTCGAAAGACCACCATATCTTGTCCTGCTGAGTGGACTGGTCGATCTTCTGGGTGATTTTCATGACGTCGTGTGCGGGTCGTTGGCGGGAAAGAGTGTGAGGGGAAAGAAACAGACAATGAAATCTGTGCAGCCACTGGAGTAAATAAGACGAAGAGATCGAACCACTGATCAGATTCCAATTTTAGGGCACGTTCTTCAGGGACCAGATTTTACATACGTTCCCCGGAACTTCGGTGGAGGGTATATATAATTATCAATCGATACACATAATATCACTGCCTGCTATGCGCGTGCTCTCTTCGATCTACACGTTCCCCTCCTTCGAAGCTGCAGCTCGTACTCTCACAAATATTCGACACCCAGGGTACGGCCCGACGTCTGAGTAATTCGGCGACAACTTTGCCTTCGGGAAACATCGACTGTTATCCGTACCACAGAATTCTTAGTCTCCTATAGAAAGCCGGGATAGACAAATTTCGACGCTTACACAGTGTCGCAGGACACAGTAAAAGGCGACACCTCGGCTAGATCAATGACACTGTGTCGCACATCAGTGACCCAGTGTTGTTGATCAATGTTATCCACACTTTCCAAGTGGACTTATCCGACACTTATTTTAGTGTAGTTTACTACTTATCTATAGATATTCAGAGATACTCTTCAGTTAAGAGTAACTTCGCGGTATCTGGGAGGCCTAACGTCTAGAGCTATATAATAGAGCTTGGATCATATGTGAGTTCACTATGAGAATCAAACGTTAGCCAGTCGTATGCAGGCCGTTAACTTTACAGTTCTCAAGACTATTTTGCATGTGGGGGCATAAAATAATTTCATTCAACAAGATGATATACATAGAAAGGGAATCTGTCTAGCTAAAGTGTACATATTGAAGAAAGACACACAGTAATACTATGTTAAGATAGTCAAAACATGCTACAGTACTTAATCACTACGCACATCCAAATATATTTCCACATTTAATATTTCTAGTTCACATATTCGATTTCTGAGTTGATATTCCCATTCCGTAACGTCTTAAGTATGCCCATGCCAACTTTCAGCTTATAATTCGAAGAGGAAGGCCCTCATCGTCGTTTCACAAAATGATGCGTTGTTTTGGGCCGAGCACAGTCCTTCGGTATCATTGATCTTGATCTTGATCTAGTTCGCTAGCATTGTGATTATCGAACAGAGCTTTGAAGTACGCTTCATCCAGTGCAATGATCGACCTGTTTTACATTTTTAGCTCTTTAAGTCAACCGCCAAATTAAGTGGAAACGTCCCACGCGGTGCAATAGCTGCAAAATCGCGTCAGCAAAGCACGATTTCGATGAAGTAAACCTCGCTGCTGGGTTGGACAACGAACGATGGAAGGAATTACATAGCCTGATACTTGTTCATCTTCCACAAAGAAAATAATTAATTCCCACTGATAGGCTAGATATCTGGGTAAGTACGCTGTGGGAGCACAATGACACTGTGTCGCTTTTCTTGCCAACGTGTCATGTTCACGACACTGTGTGAGTGTCGAAACTTGTATACCCCCGCCCGATGTCGGAGTAATTCGGTGATAACTTTGCCTTCAGATAACGAAAAACTTCGACCATTATCCTTGTGTACCACAGAATTCTAGTCTTCTACAGAAAGCCTAAAACCTTTTTTTGACAGAAGAGTAGTATTGGAACAATTCTGCTCTGGTTTCTGCATTCTTCTGTGAGAAAGTAGGCTGTACATGCAATACCATTCGTTACTGTCCACTTCACCCATTGGCCTGAAGTGGATCCGTGAAAGCTAAACTGGAACTGCTGCTTTCCAAATACGAGGGTGGTTGAACTCCGCCTGCAATATTTTCACGCAACGATAAATACCCAGGCTTGCGTCGACGATACCTACGTGCCAAACGGTGCCCGCAATCCAACGGCCTTCGCAGGCAAGTCGGGGAGAAATATAGGGTTAGGACGTTAATGTACGATTCAAAAAAAAAAGATATCTCTAACTATGTTCCATTCGCAGTGTAGTTTGAAGTTTTTAAACACCCAATGAAAGAGCATCATCCCAACATAGATTACATTCCCTAAAAATACAATAACCGAAGCGATGGGCCTATTGGTTGGGTGAGTAATTGGCATAATCGTGCAGGGAACTTCAAGCACTAACCATCTAAATCATCCCTCCTGGGCTAATAGTATCACGCAAGTGCCGAAAACGGTTGCTGCAACTAGGCCCATAATAACAAGGTGAGGTCTGCAGAGATATATATATTAGGGGAGTGGCTTGAGTGGTGCAGTTCATAGCGACATACCTTACGGATGCAAGGAACGCTCTCGTTTTCCGTAAATCCCAGTATCCAGAATAATACTCCCAAGAACCACCGACGATGGCAGCAATAGCGGCAGCAAATTCCACAGATGCCAAGGGTATCTCGCCAGCGTGAGCTTTTGGATTTTCGTTTGGAACGAGACGTGCTTGCAGAAGAATGGAGGATGAAAGTAAAGAAAGCAAGAGCGCCAGCTTGAGATGCGATAGGATGTTGCGTTCGAGCATGGCGAAATCTCTCGCTGTGCTGCCTGTATTCTCAACCATATACGGCTGGTGGGTCATAGCTGTCGTTATACGTCGTGAAATTGTCAGAGGCAGAAGAGACTATGAGCTTGAGCTCATGAACGTAATCAGACGGAAGGAAAGCGGAGAAGGAGGGGATAACTTGGCAAAGACAGCAGCTATTCTCGACTCTCGGCCCGTGTGGGTCACGAAGAGAAGAGGGAGCGGGCACGTGTTCGCTGTTCGGCGACGCGACGCAGATCCGGTGTTTGGTGTCTGTCACGATGTTATTTGGCGCAAGTTGAATTTCTACAGCCGCCCAACGCTTGCTCACAGCCGCATCGTCGGACGGCGCAGTCGACGCACAGCAAGACGAGGTCAACGCACGACAAGCTCAAGACACATTCATTTTATAACGACTCCGATCCTTACGCATCATGGGTCTCTTGAAACGCCTCTTTTCTATTGGCAGCAAGAAGGACAAGAAGAAACGTCCGGTCATTGTTCATAATGTCCCCGTTCAAGATGCCCGAGTACGACCTGCTGACGACGAA
Organism: Nidularia pulvinata; assembly: GCA_036937195.1. Lineage (NCBI taxonomy): Eukaryota > Fungi > Basidiomycota > Agaricomycetes > Agaricales > Nidulariaceae > Nidularia > Nidularia pulvinata. The sequence goes on from JASFDH010001673.1 coordinate 3,787, forward strand.
GATCATGAAGCTGCTATTGGTCGTCTTCTTCGCTCTTCTTCGGCACGCTATGCTGTGGCTCCTGAGGTCGACTACGCTTCTCTGCCTCCTCTGCGTGAGTGGTTCCCCTATGCCATTTGATCTCTTGTTCATGTCCAATGTAGCGCATCCCATCAACAAAGTCGTTCAACCTCCGGTCTCCTCTACGGTCAGCATCGCTAGCAGCAGCATCAGCCAGCGCGGCACATACACTGTTACTGTTCACGGCCGCAAGCGTCATGCTTCCACCGAATTCCCGCATGCCAACCGCTTCCTCGATGACGAACTCACGGTTCCCGTACGAATCCCCAGCGCTTCTACGCCCCCTGAAGATGACAGCCGAGCTCTCCGCCTTCGCTCTGACCCATCTGTCCTGAGCCTTCTCGACATGTATGATGAACATGGCCGTCTGCCCTCCAAGGCATTCTCCAACAGCCCTCCTAAAGAGCGGGCGCAATGCCGTCGTAACGGATCCACTTTGCGTCAATTACTTGGAGCACCAACCAGCTTGACTTCTGGCGATGGAGAAGGCGACATTTCTTGGGCTGAACGATTTTTAGAGTAAGCTGCCGTAGTATTTCTTCCATATTCAGCGCCTGACTTCTATGTCTTTCTGCAGGGATGCTGATAGCATCACCTCTGTATCTTCTACAGGACTTCCCACACCAAATACTTCTAACGCGCATTTCGGAGACTCATTCCAGCAATCCAACGTCCATCGCGACATCACAATCTCTACAGACAACGACCTCTCTGCAGCATTCGACAATCCCGCCATCTCATCGATGGATGTGGAGCTTAGCATTACGACTGATTCTTCTCGTATCCTCGAAGAACCCGCTAAAGAGAACAGCCCTTACGGAAGCGCTGGACCTGCTACTCCGCAAAGAGCTTCTCAAATCTTCGGCTTTTTAACCGATCGCAGACGACGCTCCAAGAATCTCCCAGACCCACCAAGCTTTTTTAGCTCTCCGTCAGATGACGGATCCTCTCATCACGGTTTCATTTCTCGTTTCTCCACAGACAGCTCTGCCGAGTCTGCTCGCCCGCTATCCAAAGATTCAGTGATACCTCGATCCCGTTCCACCAGCGATACCCATCGACGCTCTCGCCGCATTTCCACTTCCAACATTTCGGTACCTATGCCACTCTCGAGAAGGTCTTCCCGCTCAGACATCGCAGAGCGCCCTGTTAGCATTGTATGCACCCCTCGCAGTAAGCGGGACAGTTTTATGGCCGACCAGACGTTTGATCAAACTCGAGACGACGATGGCGAAGAGTCCAATGTCCAGCAAGCGCAGAAAGTCAAGGTCATCATGACTGGCCCTACGAAAGTGATTGTTACTGCGCCTACACCTCAAACACATCATACCCCCAGTCGCATTCCTCGAGGACCACGTTCGCAGTCAAGGCGCATCTCAAAAGAGTTCAAACCAGCACGTCGGATGCTCACCGATTACGCCAATTCCAGTGGCTCTGAACCCGCTCTACGGGGCGATACGTTAACTCAACTTCCCTCACGACGCCCGGCGCGTCAACGGAGTGCTTCTCAGACCTCAACCTCCACAGCTTCGCTCCGCGAGAACACTACGGCAATCCCACGTCCTGCCGAAAAGATTTCGAAAAGTAGAAAGGATGCTGCTGCCTCGCGTCCAACTCCACAAGACAAAGAGAACCAGCTCCGGCTCACTGTCAAGCCAGATATCCCACTCACCCCCTTGCGCACTAATAGCGCCTCTGCCAATCGTTCACCATTATTCCGCACTGCTGTGAGTCATGGCTTCTTCAAGCCTCCCGCTGGGATGACTCCCTCTTCCGCATCATCCTCTGAGCTTTCGCCTGTTGGAAAACAAATCATGACGGATGTCAGGCAACAACGTCTGGCGGCCAGGGAGGCTGACCGCGAGAAAGGCATCAGATACACGAAGAGAAACGGCAGTGGGAAGAGTGCTGTTCGGTTTTAGCTGGAAAGAAATCTCAATGTGGAGTTTTGTCAACGGACAATGTTCTTAAAAGTTTTCGTTTTGTTTTGTTTGCATAGTTATCGTCCTTGTTATGTCACTACGTTGCATGTCTTTCTATTATGTCTATATTGCTATATGACCATATTTATTATCCTCCGAAGCCCAGGAGCTCCTCAACCCCTGCTCCCAACCAGCTTGACGCGTCTCTGTCCATGTTCATTGTCACAGACGCGTGACACATCTCCTCGTGACCGAGTACGGTAGCTAAGCGAGAAATTCGTGCTGCTGCGTGTCAACTTCGACAGTGTCCTTCGTAGTGGTCAAGTCGTCCGGGATCTTCTTCAACAATGTCAACACAGCAAATTGTTGACTATTTGACCAAGCAGTTGTTTATAGAGAAGAATATCGTGAGTAACTTCATTCCTCAAGTTCCTCTCATCGTATCTCATGCGAAGTTGTCAAGGTCACCTACCGCTCTTTAAGCCGGCAGTTCTCGTTACATGTTAATGTTGCCAAGAAGTGAGCTTATTGTGTTTCTGATACCACCCGAAATTCTCAGTTTGCGTCAGTGAACTCGCCACTTATCATACCAACGCGCCTTACCAGTCCCAAGCTTGTTCCGCGACGTATTTGCTGAGCGGAGAAGTGGACATGCGCCGAACACGCTCTGACTACAATTCTGGAGACGTTGACATGGGTTATGAAGGAGAATCTAACGTAGAAGGAAGTGAGGAGGATGATGGAGACGAGGTTCCGCAGATGAAGATCACGGTGGTGAATGAAAAGGATCTTGAAGGTATGCCACTTCATTACTTGTCACACTATGTGCGTTGTAACGTTTCTGATGCTCTGCAGATGCCAAAGCGAAGTATTATCGCTTGGATTCGGTGCATTTCTACAGTCTATCTCCTTCGCCCATATATGTACGCGACTTTTCATTCCTTCCGCTCACTCGTTCCAATAATTACTTATCCTCCATACAGGATGCTGACCTCCTCTGCTCTCAAACGGAAGCAGTCAGGAAGATAGATAATACCAAGGGGACTGAGCTGGCTCTGATTGTGGGGAGAATCGTAGGAGATAATATCAAGGTCCGCATCGTCAAGCCAGCATTTTCTGAGTGCGCCTTCTGAGCAGTTTTTAGATGAAGACCGGGACTGGAAAGAAAATCGTCAGAGAAAATGCCGCAGCAGTGGCCGGACCCTCGAAACCAAAGCTCGCTGCCAGCAAACTGGCTACTGTCTCTGCAAAACCGCCTCCAGAGCAGAAAGATGACGAGCCGCCTAAGGAAAAGACGAAGATCACGGCTGACAAGCCGAAAGATAAGCCGGCTGCTACAGGAAAAATCACGTTCAAAGCGAAGCCGAAGGAGGCAAAGAAAGAAATAGCCCAGTCTCAGAAAGAGGAGAAGCCTAAGAAGCAATTCTTCATGCTGAAGCCTGCATCTCGAGCATCCAGCGTTGCGAGCGAAAAGGAGCCTGAGAAAGAACCTCCAAAGGTGTGTTTGTAAACATTCTTCTCGATATTCTGCTCATTTTCTTCTTAAGAAACAAATCGTCACAGCGAAACCTGCATCTCGGGTTCCCAGTGTAACGCATGAGAAGGAGTCCGAGAAAGAACCTCCGAAGGTATGTATAATAGATTCCTTATGCAGCTTTAACCTAACCCATACACTTTCAGAGAGGTGTCAAACGCAAGTCAACTGCTCATAATCTCTCAGAGTCGGATGAAGCGAGCGCGTCGACGTCTGCTATGCCGGTTGCTAAACCATCTAAGCCGGAACGCAATTCCGTACGTGTGAAGAAAGGAGTCGTATTATCAGATGATGACAGCGACGTTCCTCAAAAATCACGTCGCAAGCCTAGAGCAAGTGTCATCAGCTCAGAGAACGAGCGAGAAGCGATGTCTTTGATGGATATTGACGATGGTGAGCGTGATGTGTACATATAGCCCTGATGGTGTTCTAATCACGCCTCACAGATGAAGTCATCAAGGTTTCTCGAGATGCCGCAAGTGCTAAGGCACGACGCGACGAAGACGAGGAATCGGAGGACGCCAAAACAGACGAGGCGCCTCCATCTCCGAAAGATGAGGATGTCGAGATGGGAGACGATTCTGAACCCGCTCCGAAACCCAAGAAGAAGAAGGAAAAGAAAGTCGTTCCAGTTGGAAAAAATGGGCTGAAGAAGAAGCGGGTGATCAAAAGTAGAGAGTTTGTGGATGCCAAGGGATATACCAGTTAGTATCTTTTTCGTCTGCTCTAACAAACAAAGGCTTATAAAGTTGCATAACAGTTATGGAAGACTATTCTTCCTACGAATCTGTGGACGAAGAGGAGCCTGAGTCAAAACCAAAAGCGAAAGGGAAGGCCAAGACGAAAGCTCCTGCAACCGTAAAGCAGGAGGCAGAAGACAGCGATGTGCCGCCTGCTGCACCTGCAAAGCCAGCTGCAACGAAGAAGATTGTTCCGGCAAAGGCTGCTCCGGCGAAGGCGAAACCTACGAAGGCCGGGGGATCCTCGAAAGGTGGTCAGCAGAAGGGGATAGCTGGGTTTTTTGGTCCTGCGAAGGCGAAGAAATGAGGTGTGAGTGTGAGTTCTGTGATGTATCCAATTTGGTTGTATCTGGAATATTTGTGTACTGAGTACGTCTTGCATGTATTGTCGTAACACTTAATCTTTCGACTGATTATGGCAGCTGTGGGATTATATATTCTCTTTGGAATGCACAAGATCATATGCTTCATGAAATATTGACCCTTTGAGCATTGTAGCTTGCGATGCTTATGATTGGACGCGACAAGATCACACGTGATGGGAAAAAGACCTTCAACTTGCCAACGGCGAGCACTGCCAGGCTTCGCGTCACCAGGAATAACTTGCTCATATACCGCACCCATAATTCCCGCGAGGCACTCCTCGAGGCCATCCACATCCAACGTTCCCTTCTTTCCCCCCTCACCCCCGAGCTCCACCACGGTGCTCACCCACCAATACTGGCTTGGCTGAAGCTCGTGCCCATATCGTTCAAGGGCACCTCGACTTCCCCGCGTTTAGCTGAACACAACGATTACGAAGACGGGGACGAAGATAAGGATACGTTTGAGATGGTACAGACATACGGCATTGCCGCGGAGAACACTGCGTCTGGGAGCGCGCATGGGGAGCCGGAGGAGGTCAGCGCGCTCCTGGGTGGGGACAGGGATACTACGGTGAAAAGGGTGAAGGAGAAGAGGGACGGCCACGCGACGATATATAGCTGCATTAGCAATTTGTCGAATACGATTATTGGGAGCGGTGAGTACTTGCGTTGTTGTGATATTTCGTGTTTGGATGCTAAGGAATATGATTGCAGGAATGCTTACGTTCCCCTTGGTATGTTTCAATGGTTCTCTTTGAAAATTTTGCTGATGACGGAACTATATAGGCAATGGCATCTTCGGGCCTTCTCCCGGGAATGATTACCTGCATCTTCTCCGGATCCGTTGCGGTATTCGGACTGTATCTCCTCTCCTTATGCGCGACGCGCACCCCACATCGACGCGCGTCCTTCCACGCCGTCGCACAGCTGACATTCCCCAGAGCAGCCATCTTCTTCGACGCGGCCATTGCTATCAAATGCTTCGGGGTGTCTATCAGGTGCGTCAAGCCGCCCGCGTCATTTTTTACAAGGACTGACATGTTATGCCCGCTTAGCTACTTGATCATCGTGAAAGGCCTTATGCCGAATGTCGTCGCGTCTTTATACCATGACCTGACGTCGCCTACGACCAACCCCCCAGCGTGGATGCTAGACGGCGGTAATTGGATATCGCTGTTTATGGTCGTGCTGATTCCGCTGTGTTTTCTGCGCCATTTGGACAGCCTGAGACATACGAGCTATGTCGCGCTGTTCGCTGTCGGTGAGTGAGGATGTGCAGCGCGCCTGGATGGGATATTAATTTATGGGATTTTGCAGCGTACCTCGTCGTGATTGTCATCACTTGCTACTTCTGGCCCCTGAAGAATATGCCTGTCCGTGGGGAGGTACATCTTATCCACTTTACACCCAACTTCGTGTCCACGTTCCCGGTGCAGGTCTTTGCCTTTACTTGTGCGCAGAACGTGAGTGCTTTCAGGGAGTCTACTGCCTTGCGGGAAACTGATCGAACATCATGTCATGTAGCTTTTCCCGATTTATAATGAGGTCAAGAGCAATACCCAAAAGCGCATGAATATTGTTGTTGGCGGGTCTATTGGTGCCGCAACACTCACGTACGAAGTCATCGCTGTATTTGGATATCTCACGTTCGGCTCGAAGGTATGTATCGTCATTGGGCGCGATTGGACAAGCTGTTAAAAGTGATTTATTGCATAGGTGGGCCCGAATATTATCGCGATGTACCCGTCGACATCGCTATTTGTCGCGATTGGGCAGCTAGCCATCGTCATCATGGTGCTATTTTCGTACCCACTGCAGGTGCATCCCTGCCGAAATTGCCTAGACAAGGTCTTTCACCCCGACCACGGGGGGCAGAGTGCCGTGACGGCCGAGGCCGAGGGGAATGAAGATGGGGACGACGAAGGGGTACCGGAGGAAGACGACCATGCCCACGTAGAGATGTCTACTTTCAAGCACATGGTACTTACTTCTGGTATCATTGCAAGCGGATTTACGATCGCGTATTTAGTGGACGATCTACAGATGGGTAAGAGCGATTCCATTCTACATACACGGACCCATGATGCGTTGCTGACTGGGGCGCAGTGCTGTCGTTTGTGGGGTCTACGGGGTCGACGACTATCTCCTTTATTCTGCCTGGGCTGTTCTACTGGAAGGTATGTTGCGCATTGTCATCTTTGGAAATGCTGTTAACGGAGAATTGATGGGTTCTTAGATGACGGGGAGCGATGGGAGTGTGAAGAACTCGCTTCATTGGGGGGCGCTAGGGCTTGCTGTGTACGGCGCCTTTATATTTGTGTTCTGGTAGGTTCGTTCGCTGAGCGAAATGACATATTACTGAATTTGGTTGATTAATTAGTCTTGGATTTAACATCTATCGTGTGGTGCATCCCGGGACAGGGGTGTAGGTTCGGACAAGGGTAGACAGTGACTGGCAGTGATTCGTGTAGGATGTACATAGAATGTACGATATGAATTGAGTGCGGGACAAAGCGAATGACCGAATTTACCCACGGTATACGGGCATTAGAAGCAGCCATTTTTCGTTGCTCTCCCCTCAGACCTGATGTCTTGACCGTCTGGTGCACTCCTCATCCACGCCCTCTCCTAGTCATTCCCCCATCCACGCCCTCTCCCAGTCATTCCCCCAAGATACACGCACAAACCAGTGACACCCCAGTCGTACACTCTGCCCACTGCCGCCACACTACAATGTCCTTCGGTGCGTGCTCTGTCTTACACCTCACCCCCACTGCCTGCTTACCCATCTACAGATTCCCCCATTCCAACCAGCCCCGCACCCGATCCCACCATGCCCGCTTACCCCCAGAGCAACGGCGCAACGCCCAGCTCCAGCTCCACCAGCCTCCTCGCCTCGCCCCCCGCAACAGCACAGTCCGCAGACTCCCCAGTCTCGCAGATCGACACCTCCACTTCACACTCGCCCTCGCCCGCAGTCCCAGACGCGCCCGCCCCATCTCTCGCAGACACAGATGCCTCCGCGAGCACAAATCCAAACCCACCCCCCGCCCAAGAGGTAGACGGTCAAATTCTCGAGGCCCTTAGAAGCAAGGATAGAATTTACGTCTTGAAGCTAGGAGAGCTTATGGAAGGGCTTATCAACGAGCACAGGTCGGTATCTCATTCTGAATCCTCCCTTACTAGGCGCCCGCGCCCAGCTTGGGATCCCTTGCTCCACGTTCACTGCCCACTTACACCTCTTGTTCCCAGGCCGCGCATTGAGGTACAGCCCACCACTACTTATCAGCGAATGCTCGTGCATCGCTGTGCAGCATACTATAAACTCGCTCCCGAAAGCGATCCCATCAACAAGGTTATCAACGTCTTGCCGACAGCAGAAACTAGAATGTACGTGTCTCATTACTCTCCTGTGTTTTCCATGCCAACCCCACCTCTCAGTCCTGCTCTGAGGATATGCGAGCTCGTACCCGCAGAGCCAACGTCCCAGCCAGCATTCAAAATCATGCGACGATCCCCGTCCGACCGCCGGAGCAAGCCTCATTCACAGGCAGGCTCCGTTGCAGGGGAAGACGCCGACCTGTCAGATATCGAACCTTCGGAAGCGGGAAGTTTGGGAGGGCGGAGCAATGCAACGGGAGGCAGCAACAAAAAGCGAATGACTATAGAAGAGCGCGAGGCTGCATACAACGAGGCCCGTATGCGGATATTCCAGGGCTTTGTGGAGAAGGACAAGGAAAAAGAGAAGGATACAAGCGCCAGTTCATCTTCTCTTAGTGTTGTGTCTGGCTCGGCGTCAACAAACGGCGGGGGCAGTATTGGCGACTTGGATGATAGTGGCAGCTCTCCCGCAACAGAGAGCGAGTGGTCAGGGCCGGTCACGCGCGATAAGACCAGACGTGGCGGAGGATCTGCAGCCTCCTCAGCACGCTCATTGCGCTCTGGCGCACCTACGTTCCATACCAATGGGTCTACCAGTTCACGCAACTCCCGCGCACCTTCACCTTCATTCAACTATCCCACCCTCTATGAGCCCCCTCCCTCGGCTCCTGCTCTCTATGACCCCTCCCAGCACGCTACCCATGCAAGCCCTGCATATCACCCTACACAGTACCTTTATCCGTATCCCCCTGGGCAGCCGTCTAACCCACCCTTCATGACACCCTATCCCTATTACCCGTATAACCCCTACACATCACCCCCGGCTCACCCACAGACAGTCTCCGACCCCACCACCCCCTCCAGTGGGGACCCCTACAGTCCGCCCCAGGCCACCTACGGTAACTCATACGTCTGGTCCCCGCAGCACGCCGGCCAGCCCCCCCTACAGTCCCCCCCGCAGATGCCGCACCACCCTCTCAGCCCCCAGCACCACCAAAACCCGAACAACATCCTCCCTCCCGCGTCGCAGGTAGCGCAGCAGCAGTCGCAGTACCAGCCACAGCACTACATGCCCCCACCCCCGCCGCATGCGTACACGTATCCGATGCCAATGAGTGGGTACTACGCTCCTCCGCCGCAGGGGCACATGGCCCCACCCCCGACACACATGGGGCAGCAACATCAACAGCAGCAGGGGATGTACGATGTCCAGCGGGGGATGAACGGGGACGGTGGGGCCCCGTTGAATGGGCATGTGGGTAGCAGTCATAATAATATGGGAGGCCAGCGGCCTCCTCTGGGGAACGGGGTGATGACTGCGAATGGAAATGCGAATGGGCGGGGGGTGTCGAGAGGAGGTGGGGTGGGTGGCATTGGGAATGGGAAATCGAGAGGCGGGGGCGCGATCCCACCGCAGGCGAAGCATGCGTGGAGTTATGGCCCTGGGGTGGGGGTGGGCGGGTACCCAGCGCTGCTTCCACCCAATAATGGGAGTGGGAGCGAGCCGGTGGGCCCCCGGCTGACCTCGAACAGGCGGGCGTCGCAGAACAGTCGGTCCTCGTCGAATTGCGACGACGTCTCGTCCACCGTGAGTATCATGTCGTTGTCTTTCCTCGTCGTATAATGTTTTTTTAATTCAATGCAACCCCCTCTTCTGCTTTTCTTTTTCTTCCGCTTCAGTCATCGACGTCCTCGTCTTCGCGCACCACCTACACTTCCACCACGTCGTCGCAGCACCCGCTGCCGCCACGGCCGGACTGGGCTGTGGGCCTCAAGCCCCAGCCGACGCTTACTGGGCGACACCACGATCACTCGCTCGCGAGCGCGCGCACAATGTCGCCCATCTCCCCGCCGCGGACGCTCAACGGCTCCGGGTCCCCGCACCAGCGGCAGACGCAGCAGCAGGCCCC
>JASFDH010001674.1:0-13689 GCA_036937195.1 Nidularia pulvinata
GGCCAGGGTCCGCGTTGCTTAAGCGCTGCCACAATTTCAATCAAATTCTCAAGACCAGATCGGCTGGTATCCAGCTGCCTGCCGCCGTGATTACTCAAGACAATTCCTTGTACGCCGGACTCCAAGGCCAGAATAGCATCCTCCGGAGTGGCGACTCCCTTCAGAATAATAGGCACTGCAAATATAAAAAATTGTCAGAAAGAACGGGAGGAGGATGATGGTGAATGCGTTACTTTTTGTGACGGACCGGAACCAAGGGATATCTTTCCATGAGAGACTGGGGTCAATGAAGGACTAGATGATAAAGTTCGGTGAACATGCATATCGGAGTATAGCATTCAGCTGCTTACACTGATTGCCCTCGCTACACCTTGGTCCTTCTTGACATCCGACTGTCCCTCTTGGACCTTGGCGCCAGCACCATCGTCGACGAATTTCATGCGCATGTCTTTCTCCCGCCTACCGAGCTGAGGAGCATCCACTGTGATAAAGAGAGCCTTCACTCCTCTTTTTTCAGCGTGTTGCACATATCGTTTGGTAATTTCCCTATCACGATTGACGTATCTGAAATGAAATGAGCCCCAGTTAATGTGAATGTTTTTCAATGAACTTACAGTTGAAGAAAGAGGGGCTGATTAGGCAAGGCTGCATCGACGATTTCATCAAAGGAGCACGATGCCAGGGTTGGAATCTACGTATAGGTTAGTAATGGAACTGATGGGAATTCTACTTATATCTGGATGCTTACCATTTGAATGACTCCATGTTTTCCTGCTGCTCTTGTGAGGTTCAGTTCGCCATCAGGATGCCCCAATTTGCCGAGAGCAGTGGCCGACTAAAACTTAATGACAAAAAATAACGAATCGACGAAGTGATCAACCACGTACAATGTACACCGGAAGACTAGATTTTTGGCCAAGAATAGTGGTCGACCAATCAACATGGGTGACATCCCGAAGAACGCGAGGACGAAACCAGACTCTTCAGAAGAATTAGGAAAATAATTGTTTCATTGCGAGTGTGCGTACCTTTGATATGCAGCACGATTTTCACGGATGGTGATTTCGTCATCCGAGGCAGATGAGTAGTAAGCCCACGCTTTGTCTGGAAGGATGGTCTTTGCAACAGCCTAGACGAAGCATAATATGAATGTTTGAATGGGATATCGCATAAAGACGAATCACCTCAAAATCATGCAGATTTAAAATCTCGTCTAAAGGGGGGCGGGTATCCATCAATGCCTGACGCCTCTTGTCAGCCTCTGTCACTTCTTTCACAACCTTAACGACAGTATTAGGGTCAACGGAGCCAATGCTGAAAGTCCAAACAACTTAGGATGAATGATATGACGACTGACAAAACTTACTGTTTCTCGATGGGTAAGTTGGTAGTGATAGCATCCGGAGGATGAATAGGCTCATAAGCCTCACTTTCAACAATGTCAACAAACCTCGGGGAAATTCAAAGGGCTGCACTTACGTTGCGTCTTTTCCAGCGTACTTCAAAATGATCTTGCTCCCTCCGGGATGCTCTTCGGCAATGTAAGGATTAGTTGTGATCTTCAAGTTAAAACGATAGTTTTACCATCCAAAAATTCAGTGACATCGTAAATTTTGCCTATCGAACGTTGGTTAGCATTCAAGGATGACATTACGAAGGCTGTAGCCGGAACCCACTATGTACGATGATCCAGCAGCTATCCCTGCTGGCATGTTCAGCAACAGCTTGTCCTGAAATCATAGAAGGCATTACGAGGAAAATAATTTCTTAAGAGAGTAAGAAGGGATAATGAAAAATCCTCATGTACCATCGTTTGATATAGCAACGCGGAATCCTGGGAGGCCGACTGGTTTCAACCGAGACGGAAGACAGACTACGGACCTGCGTGCTCGTTTGTATCTCGTAGGCCCGCATTGAATAGACAGAAGCTGCGGATTTCAAAACTTGTGAGTTTCTTCGGAGTTAGAGAGGTAAGAAGCAATACTGACCATGGGCGTGGGTTTAAAGGTTATCTCAAAGACACTCGGAGGCTGCGCAAAAATATATCAGCAATGATAAATGATGCGCCTAAAAGGTGCGCACGTCCCATAATGAAAATCGAGACTATAAATCAGCTCGAGGCTTCATTTTCTCTGCGGTTAGCCGTTCCCGACGAAAAATTCAAGAAACATCAGTACATACCACCATTGTCATAATGATGCCCTCTCTATCTCCGATGCTGAAAGATGAGACTTGTTGAGTGTTGATGTATTTCGAAAGGACACCCGCGCGAACTTCCATAGCCCAGGGTTTCGGGAGAATACACGGTGACGAGAACCCAATATGGAGATAGGTGGAAGATACACGCTGTAAGAATCGCGCAGGTATCTTAAGTCTATACATGGGAGATAATGGGATCGAGCAATATTGAAATCGATTCCCAAAGTTCCCATGAAATCCTAAAGTTTGATGCGCCAAGTTACTTGCTGCGAGGGAAGATAGAAAAGTTCATCTTTTCGCTTTGGTAGGTGCACACCGTATAGCGATAAGAATAGATACAGCCATTGTGATTTGACCCCAGAAGCGGAGAACAGGACGCAAATAATTTGAATCACAGCAGATTCATATGCCACACAAATGGTTGTCGGAAGCCCTTTCAACTTCAAGAAGCTCCTTCATGTCACGGGGCCATTGCTTGATTGTCATATGAAGAATCTTGAGACAAGGCCATAACACTTGATAGAGCTACAAAGTCACTGACTTTGCTTTGCAAATTTGATTTAGAGTCATCAGGAAAACAAGGAAAATGATTCTAGCTTTATATAGGCAGATTTACCTTGAACTGAAAAATAATTGGTACCATAAGTACATTTATTGCACATCAATATTTAATGCAATATCTGACACAGTAGTGTTTGTGAAAGTTGGAAAGAGAGTCAGTATTTTAAAAAAGCTCAGAGGTCAATGATTTTGATTTTATGACAATTGTAATCAGTTTTGCAATGATTGCGAAGTATTATAATGCCTTATCAAATTCCCCTCCACACTGGAAAAATATGTCTTTCCAATGGTAGCAGATATTAGTAGGCTCATGCACACACTTTTTTTATGTACATTACTGAAATTTTCACTTTCACTTTCACTTAACAATTGACAGTATTAGATTTCTTAATTATTTATTGTCACAAACTTGTTTCCAGATATGACCTAGAGTTTCTAGGCAGATAGTAACACAGTAGGAGCAGGGTTAATCACTGGAAGCTCTAGAGATATCTCCAGAAACACATTCAAGCACTACCAGAAGATAGAGGTCAGAAGTGGATGATGTTGAAAATATGAGCTTGACACCTGCTCCATTGGATGTCCAGCTGATGTCAAACTGTTACAGGTCATATTAGTATGTGAACAGACACTGCTTTTCATATTATACTTCATTAGTTTTCTGTATTCTGTACATAACAGCTACATATTTTACATATAAAGTTGGGTATTTTACTTGTAATTCTTTACTTGTTTGTCACCTAAATAGCAGTTTCAGCCATATTATTGGTGTTATTTCAACAGATGACAGCTTCAGCCTTTGTGCTATGCCCTCTTTGTTCCCAACATCCAATTTACAGATGATGATTATGTGAAGATAACAAACTATTGGGTACTGTACCTATTGCATGGTGCAGTGCAATGGAACAGCATTGGCATCACACTTGGCACATGATATTTCAAATTGTTTTTTTACCTACATATATCTATCACATAGTGCAGTCTTTCCCCCTAGTTGCATTGCATATATTAACTAAGGTTACAAAGGTATCTACAAATATATCCTAGTTGTGTTGCATGTATTAACCAAGGTTACAAAGTTCAATAGATTATGGGCCCTGAACCCAGCACTTGATCTGAACAGATGCAAACCTGAACTAAACTTATCTTTCCAAAACCCTACAACTATTCCTATTCTCCTATCATGTCTACTGTGAAACTAGGTGACAGCTTGATGAAGGTCCTGATGCTCAATGTTGCAGGCCTGAGTTGGGTCATCTACAAGCCTGCTTCCTCTGGTTAATCTATGCCTGTGGACTGCTTGACTGTGTTGATGGCTCTGCATTGGAACCAGTGAGATCTGTGCTTTGTCCAAGATGTGCAGCTGCAGCCAGCATAGGGACACCAGTGACTGCAGCTGCAGTTGCAACAGGTGATGATGACAATGAGGCAGGAGATGCTGAGCCTGAGGAGTTCCTGGTAGATCTGACAATAGTAGAGGTGCTCCTTATCCAGGAGTGGGATAAAGACATGAAGGTATGGAGGCAGGGGGAGGCTATCATCAAGTAGCAGATTGCTACAAGCATCTCTGACTCCCTCCTCATGAAGATCTGCAATAGCAAGATGGCCTTTGATATCTGAGAGGTGCTGTCAGCAGTCTTTCAGACCAAGTCCAGATAGATGCCATGGATTTGCAGTGCAGGCTCCAGCTGGAGCACTGTGCTGAAAAGGGTGATGCACAAGCTCATTTCACAAAGCTGCACAATGCACAAGGACCTAGCTGCACTGGATCAAACCATCTCTGAGAACAATTTCTACACCATCATCCTAGGCTCTCTTCCCTCATTTTATGACTCTTTCATATTATTGATAAATAGAACTGCATTGCTGCTTAGAATGATCATCTTTTTTAAGGACCTCATGCATGGTGCCATGCAGGAATTTGACCTTACAACCTGTGCAGTGCATATGCTGGCCCTGTCATATCCCTATACAGTGCAGCGTGCATCATCCCTGCACTGCTCACAATCAATCCTGACACTTTCCCAACTTTCTGCTCATCTCTGGGTTTACTCAGGTTTACTCTGGTCAATTTCCATTTTTGTAGTTACTTCGTTTCAGCCACAGACTATACTTTTTGTAGTATGCCTCTTCATGTTCACATTCAATTTGTATTCCTTTGTCCTTGTCATATGCTCTCTTTCTGTTGACCCACTTACTTCTCCATTGCACTAGTATAATTGTAGTGCTTTGTGTATTACTCTGGTTATCTAGAGTTTTCAGTATTTAAGTACTTTGAATGTATTGTAGTACTTCAGTTTGTCAATTGTACATTCACATATGCCTACATCTTGTTCTCAACATCCTTATGAAGTCTCTAAACTACCTCTGAATCATCCCTACTTGTATTATCTCTCTTGTCATCGCAATATATGCTCAACAAGATCTCCAGTCTCCAGAGATCCCTCCTGACCAACCCTTTAGTCAGGAAGTTGAGTATTGACCTCTGATATATCTGAATCAGCCCACTCATTGTTATCTGTAAATTGGGTGTTAGGAACAAAGGAGGTGCAGCACATAAGCTGAAGCTGTCACCCATCTCAATCTCCTGCCTTGGTAGTGCTCAAACATGTTTACTGGAGATATCCCCGGAGACTCTGGAACCTCTCTCTGTTAATATCATGCACTCTAACTATCCAGAACCTCTGGGCTATACCCTGGGAAGACCAGTTCGTGACAGGCCCCTTATCAAAGAGAGATGAGAATGCTGCCTTTTACTCTGGCTTAGGTAGTAGCAATGGTGGTAGAAGGAGAGTGGTGGTTGCAGAGCCTTAAAGAAGGAAAAATACCACAATTACAATAAGACCAGCCACTTCAAGGCTGATTGTTGGGTGCCAGGTGGTGGGAAGGAAGGGATGGGGCTGAGGAGCAAGGGAAAGGGGAAGGCAAAGGAGACAGCTGCTAGCATGTGTGACAACAAGGATGCCAACACTGCATGGATGGCCACATCAGCATTTATAGACAGTGAACCCAAATTTAAAGCACTCACATATAGCTCCTTGTCATGAATTTGCCTTTTCTTTTTAGTGATTATCATTATCTCATCCCAGGATCTTATCACAGGAGCATCTAATCTCTGGGATAACACATGGACACTGCATGGTCATCATGAGGCAACTGCAGCCATGAGGATAACACAAGGCTTCCTTCTCTTTACAATCAATTATCACTTACATGCACAGACCATGAGTAGTACATGCATAGAACGTGAATAGGGTAGTATTTAGGTGCATTGTTTGTACTCAGGGCCACAGTCTTGAGCTGGTCTTTCTCCACTAGCAATATAGTGCTCATTCCTACCTTGTTCCTTTTCTTCCCTGGGTAATTCAACAACCTTGACACTGCACTTATAGAGTGTATTGTTTGTGTCTGACAAACAGGGCAGTACTGCATCAAAATCAAAGAAGAAGGGTACAATAATGTGAGCTGTGGTAGTTAGTTTTTTTAGTTCTTTTTCTCTCTCTTTTAATTTGTATTCACAGTGTATGCCTTATGTTTTCACTTTTCTGGGCTCTCATATGATTTCTTCTGGCATCATCTATAGCATTTAGCTCCTGGCTTGTCAAATCTTTGACCCACATTGTCAAAACTCACTCCCAAACTAAATTAGAAACTAGAGGCTGTGGGCCACAATAATGCTACATTGGAAAAGTTAGAAGCAGTGTCAGAAGATATTCTGAATATAACATTACTAAAGTGTAGAACTATCAGCTTTAGCTTATATGCTGTACCTTTCCAGGTCTTGTGGGTTCTAACTTATGAATGTGGTCCACACATCAGAAGATACTAGGGGTCAGAAAGCCATCAGAGACAATTTGGGTGAGTGACAACTAGAAGTGAAGTCTAGTGTTGAGAGTAAAGTGAGACTAGCTGACCAAAGTCAACTAGAAGGGAAGTCAGAAATATGTTGGAAGGTCAGAAGATGAATGAGACTCAGAACTTAGTAGAGGAAATGTGGTATCTTAGTTGATATTCTGATTGCAGATACAGGACAGGAACTAGCTAATTAAATACAGTGATGGTTAATTGTTCAACTAATTGGAGAATAGTAACTAGTAGTGACAGAATCATAATAAGACTGGGTATCATAATAAGTATCAGAAGTCAATTCTCAGAGTCATGTCAGACATACAAACAATATGCTCTGTTATAGTGCAATGTTGAAGTTGTTCAATCACTCAGAAGAAAGAAGAATAAGGAGAATAGAGACACTGTATTGCTAGTGGGGAAACAACCAGCTCAAGGCTGGTGTTCTTGGTACAAGTATGCTACCTATATACTGGGCTACATGTGTTCTACATATGTAAGTAATATCTGAGTCCATGCTGTATCTACATATATAACATGAGTATCATGCATGTAAATAATAAGTGATCAACTGTGACATGTGTATCTAATATAAAGAATGAAAGAGAGTCAGTACCCTCATGGTATGCAGTAAGTGCTGGTAAATGCATGTCATGCATGTGTTGTCCATGTGTCCATCCAGTCTATGATGCCATGTGTCATGATAAGATAAGATATCAAAAAAGAAAAGAAAAGAATCATGACAAGTCAGAAGGACATCAGAAATGTTCATAATAAAAATACTGTTCTGATAGGGATCAAAGTATTGTCAAACATAGAAATGATAATGAGGTGAATGGGAAACAGGGTATTGTGATTATTAGAAATATTGGAAAAGGGTTGGGAATGGTCAGAAGGTTGTCAGAAGCATGATCTAGTTTTCAGTATATAATACACAAACAAATTACTGCTCTAATCTGGTTCCTGGCTGTACTCAACTTTATGCCACTTGTATCTGCACATACAAATGAACAACCATTTCTTGATATTGCCTTCAAGATTTTTAACAAGTTTGTACATAACAACTTTAGTTCTGAAGTCTCACTGTCAACAGTCCTTGTCTGTCTTTTTACACTGACAAATAATCCTACTTTGCTGAATTTGCATTCCCAACAACAACATCCTAGACTATCTGAAGAACCATCAGTTGCAGCTGGAGACTGGATTAAAGCACTTACTTGGATAACCAAAGAGTGTCTTCAATCTTCAACAGATCATCTTCTAAGTAAAATAGAACAAGATACAGAAATGAATGAGGATCAACTTATTGCATGTCTTGCAGTCAAACTGGATGGAATGTCAAAAGCCTTAGGCCTAACCTCCAAAAAGAAATTTCAGCACAAAGTTAGGGCTATATCCCATGCTGAGCTGCAGCCAGCTCTTGTTATTTGTCCAAATAGTGTGGAATACAGGGATGAAGACAGATGTTACAGCAATTAAGCCTTTCATAGGTTCAAAGCAAGTTCGTTGGTTCTTGGTTCAGTATATGGACACACTTCCTATTAGATAGGACAGTTGTCAAGCCACTAAGTCTCTGTCTAGGAGAAGCTTAGGTTTCAAAGAGCCTCTAGACTAGGTCTGAGAGGTTTGAGTCACTCTGGGTTCAAGGGATTTGAGCAAAGATGAGAATGAGGCTATATTTGCCTAGGTCAAGCTGAAGAGCAAGACCTGACTACAAAGTGCTACTTACAGTAATCTACAATGGTCTGTGCACAGTATACTAAGTATAACTATTGTTGTCATTGGCTAACTAAATATAACTACTCATATGACTATTGTTCTAAATAAAAGAAAAGATGTTGCATAGCAGGTTTACTTGTTATAGTAAACCTTTGTAACATTACCCCCCTCCTATGATCAAGTTCTCCAAAACTTGATATCTTCTAATATGGTTCTCCTGTCATATTTGCTATGGCATCTCCAGAGAAATTGTAGTTGTTATCATCGTAATTTGTGGGGTATCCAGCATAAGGGTCATTTCTTTCAGGACATTTGAATGGGTAATGTCCTGGTTTCGACTTTTGACATACCCTGCATATGAATTTAGTACAAAACAATTGATAATGTCCAGACAAATGGCATAGCCAACAGAGGTCTGGTTCGTCAGAATTTCTTTTGAGTGCATTTCGAATATACGGGTTTTGGGATCTGCATAAGTCAGACATCGTAGGAGTGTTGGGAATGTGAATAGGATTTTCTCTTCGGCCAGGACTAGGTAGTCTGTGGCTAAGATTTGGAAGATGAGGATAGGGTGAGCTCTGTCTTGTGTTGCTATTGCTGGTTTTAATATAGTCCCATAACCTGCATTGAATTGCAGATTCAAGAGCTTCATCCATATCCTGTGTCTGGGTCCAAATATACATGTTAAGCCTGGCAATCTGATCTTGTTGAGAATGTAACAAATGTATGAGTGAAATGAGAGCAGGATTGTTCAAGCAAGTGATGTTTTGCATGACATGAATATCCATGGTTCTGGTGTCCAGCATGTTTCAGCATCAAGTGATCAATGCAGCATCGAGGTTGGTCAATGGAGCAGTGGCAAATGAAGTAGAAGTAGAAGTGGTTTGAATGTTCTGGGATATGTTTGCTAGTTGGTAGATGATAGTGGTTATGCTGTTGTCTGGTTTTTCACAGCAGTGGGTTCTTCTCTTTATATTCTTGTAGGATGTCTGGAGAGTTCCGGAGATTTGATTCTGCTAGCCACTTGTTTGAGGCCATGGGATATCTGATCCACTTCACAAGGTATTGCATGCCTCGTCCTCGTTTCTGATGTCCCACAATTGCTTCGACTTTGTATTCTTCAGTTCCATTGATCATGTCAGGAGGTGGTTCAATGAAGTTCAGTCCATGTGCTTCATTTTCCTGATATGGGGTAAGAAGTCCTGCATGGAAAACAGGGTGAATTCACCATTGTTCTGGAAGTTTCAACTTGTATGTCAAGGGTCCGAGTACTTGGTCAATGAAAAAAGGTCCTTCATGTTTTGGGGCAAGTTTCTGTGTTTGGTATGGAAGTTTTAGGTTCTTTGCTTCTAACCAAATCTTCTGTCCAATGGTAAAGGGTTTGAAGTTCTTCCAGTTCTGTTGTAATACCATTTGTCAAGCAAGTTTGTGCATTGCTGCGGCTTCTTCTCGTGCTTGTTTCAGGGGGTCCATGCATTGTTCCATGCTGGGGATGTTTGTTCGATTGGTGATTCTAGGAATAGATTTGGGGTTGTACCCCATCATGAGGAAGAATGGGGTTTGCTTTCTTGCCGAATGTTCTCTGTTGTTATGAGCAAATTCTGCCATTGGTAGCAAGTTCCACCATGTTTCCTGGTTGTTCAAGCAAAACATTTGAAGGTATACTTCAACTTCTTGGTTAACCCATTCTGTTTCTCTGTCTGTCTGTGGGTGATATGCCGTGCTCATCACTAGTTTGATTCTGAGTAGTTTTCCAAGTTCTTGGAAAATGTTGGCAGCAAATTGGGGGTCTTGATCAGAAAGAATTTGTTGGGGGAGTCCAAATCATTGGTACATGTTATCTGGGATAAGGTTTGCTATTCTGAGTGCATCAATTTTCTTGTTACAGGGGATTAAAATTACCCCCTTCGTAGATGAGTGGTCAACCATGACCAATATGGAATTGTCTCTGTTATTTTTGGGTAGGTCAGTTACCAGGTCCATGGTT
The DNA here is from genome assembly GCA_036937195.1 of Nidularia pulvinata. Classification (NCBI taxonomy): domain Eukaryota; kingdom Fungi; phylum Basidiomycota; class Agaricomycetes; order Agaricales; family Nidulariaceae; genus Nidularia; species Nidularia pulvinata. The sequence goes on from JASFDH010001674.1 coordinate 10,313, forward strand.
ATATGTGAGAACAGGTATGTCTCAGTTGGTGCTGCAATCGGTGTTATTGGTGGGGAGGTCAGGTGTGTGTTAACCTTCATTTGTTGACAGGTAGCACATCCTTCGACATATTTCTTGATGAAGGTATACATGCCTAGCCACCAATATTCTCGTTTAACCAATTCAAGTGTTCTGTATTGTCCTGGGTGTCCTGCTGGTTGTGAGTCATGATATTGTCTCACAAGGTTCCTTCAGAGTTCTTTGTCATTTGGTACATAGCATTTTTCTCGAAAGAATACTATGCCATCTTCGAATTTCCAGTCTGACAAGGCAGATTTGATCAGGGGAACTCTACCTGTTTTGAGTGCAGCAATTGCATCTGTCATGAGGTTGTCCTTCATGATTGCTTCTGTGATCGCAGTGTGGAGTTCAGTGTTGATTACTTTCATGAAGAGGTGATCTGGGAGCATGTCCACATCTTCATTATCTGTATCCTCTTCTGGGCAGAGGTCTTCTTGTCAAGATAGGGCATCTGATTGTACCATTTTTGATCCAGGGGTATGAATCAGGTTGAGGTCAAATTCTGATAGGAATAGACTCCATCTTGCTTGGTGTCTATTCAATTTCTGTGCCGTTTGGAAATAGGTCAGATTTTTGTGATCTGACAGGACTGTTGTTGGGAAGGGTGCTCCTAGGAGGTAGTGGTGCCAGGTTTCAAGTGCTCTTACAATTGCTAAGAGTTCTCGATTGTATATCTTGTAATTTCTTTCCGGTGCAGAGAAGGAGTGAGAGATATATCCACAGGGGTGCCAATCACCATTGATGTCCTGTTGTTTAAGCACTGCTCTAGTGGCCCATTTGGAAACATCTGATTTGATGAGGAATGGTCTATTTGTATCAGGGATTGATAGAACTGGTTTCTCAAGGAATTTCTGTTTCAGTTTGTCAAACACTTCTTGACATTTCAGGGTCCATTCAAATTTCTTGTCCTTTTTTGTTAGGTCATTTAGGGGTCATGCTATTTCTGAGTAGTGGCTGATGAACTTCTGATAGAAGTTTCCAAATCCTAAAAAGGATTGTACTCCTTTTACTGTCATCAGGGTTTTCCAATCTTGGATTCCTGTGAGTTTCATGGGGTCCATTGCCACTATTCCTGGTCTGATGATGAGACCAAGGAAGTTGATTTCCTGTATGTTGAACTTGCACTTTTCTGGCTTCAGGTACAAGTTGTGTTGCTGTAGTTGTCCCAGAACACAAATCATTTGTTTCTGGTGTTCCTTCGTGCTTTCTGAGAAAATGAGGATGTCATCCATGTAGATGACAATCCATCCTTTGTTGATCATATCCTTGAAGGTGTCATTCATGAATGCCTGGAAGGTTCCGGGGGAATTGCATAATCCGAAGAACATCACCGTTGGTTCGTATAGCCCTTGGTTTGTCTTGAAAGCTGCTTTCCATTGGTCTCCTTCTTTAATTTGGATGTTATTGTAGCTGTTCCAAAGGTCCATTTTGGAAAATATTGTTGCCCCTTTGAGTTTATTGACAAGATCACTCACCAATGGAAGCAGATAAGTGTTTTTGATGGTACTGTTGTTCAGGTATCAGTAATCTTGGCATGGTCAAAAAGCTCCTTCTTCTTTCTTTGATACAAAGAAAAATGGGGAGGCCATGGGTGATTTTGATGGCTGGATATACTTTTTCCTGAGGTTTTCTTCGAAAAATTTGTCCTGGAGTTTCTGTTCTGCCAGTGTTAGCAGGTAGATTTTGCAATCTTGTGGTATGAAGTCTGGTTTCAGGTCAATGGCATGATTGTAGGGCCTTGATGGGGGAAACTGTTCTGATGCCTTTTTTTCAAAAACTGGTATGAATTCTTGATATTCTTTGGGTATCAATTCTTCAATAGGCTTCTTTTCCTTCTTTTCAACCTGTTGTGCCAAGGTTTGTGAGACAGAGGTTTTTGCCCTAATGAAGACGTATTCATAGGGATCTGTGAAGGTTTCTGATGTTTCTAAAGCATGTGCTGAGTTATCTCCAAGGATGAAGGAATTAATGAGGAGTGGTTCCTTGTTTCTGATTTCTTCTATGGTGATTTTCCGAGGTAATACTGGGGTTGTGACCATGACTGTTTCCCTTTTTTTCTTGTCATTTTCTCTGGATTTTCTGATTATCTCAGAGAAATCTGGCCTGATTTGGGAGGGGTTGATTTCCAAGGTTCATTTGTGCCAGTTGATCTTTGGGTTTACCTGGGATAACCAGGGCAGTCCAAGGATCATTTGTTCTTTGCCAAGGCTGGAGATGAGGAACCGGGTTCAGAGTTTGGTTCCTCCAATGTGAAGGTTCTGCCAGGTGTAGTGCATGATCCTTCCTTTCTTGTTCCGGGTTCCATCAACGTTGTATACCATAATGGGTTTGCTTAAGGGTTCTGTTTTTAGACCATTTTTTTCAGTGAATTCCTGGTCTAAAAATATTCCTCCAGCTCCAGAGTCGATGAGAGGGTTTGTTCTGACTTTTCTTTCAGTAATTGTAGCATCGATGTTCATAGAGTTTCGATTTCTTGTAGCTACAATTACATTTGAGATAGTAATGGAAGGTGGATTTAGCATTGGTCTAATCCACTGTTTTAAAAACCCTGTTTCTCAATCTCATCATAAGCCTTCTCCTCTTCTTCTTCAGATAGTTCTCCCATCATGGCTCTGATGTGAGACACAGTTTCCTTGTAGTTCTTTTTTAGCATACTGGTGGTAGCATTCTGGGAATTCCCAGAATACTTTGTGCAGCTGCATGATAAGTGTCCTACTTCACAGCATCAGAAGCAGGCTCCCTTCTTCATCAATTCGTTTGTTGTTCATCAGATAGTTTGCTGATGGAGATTTTGTTGATGTCCATGGCATTTGGGTCCCTTTTTGCAGGGATCAGGGCCGGGGTGTATCAGGGAATGTGAAAAAATTTCCCACTGTCTTTCAGGTTCCCCCTTTGGTTCTTAAGTCTGGTAGCAATTGCTGCTCCTTGCCTGTAATTGTTGTCGTACTGGGTGGCATACTTGTACCAGTCTTTAATGGTCGAGGGGACTTCATCCTGATTGTGGATCTTCATGAGAAGACTGGGTTTCAGTCCTTCCATGAAGTACTCGATTAAGGCCACATCTTCATTGAGGCCTGAATCTGCTGCTAGGGTTTTGAAATCTGCAATGTATTTGTTACAAAGGTTTACTATAACAGGTAACCTGCTATGCAACGTCTTTTCTTTTTTAGAACAATGGACACATGATTAGTTATATTTAGCTTAGCCAACGATAGCAATAGTTATACTTAGTACATTGTGCACAGACCATTATAGTTTACTATAAGTAGCACTTTGTACTTTGTTTTTGTTCTTTAGCTTGACCTAGGCAAATATAG